>CM042566.1:14738753-14856253 GCA_023630585.1 Cranoglanis bouderius
AGTCCTTTCTTCTTGGCATGATGTAGACACATCCAAAAGTTATGCTTTTATTTAGGTAGTCACACATCTTGATTAATCTTGCTGTTAATGACTGTGGAAGTAGGAAGAGTGTACTTATTTCTTCCACCTGGTTTCTAATTGTTGGTTTACTTTTTGGGGGGGAAAATGACTACATATTGAAATCTGTTGTGTTTTTTGTCACCACCTAAGGTTATCTGCTTGTTTATAGAATTTGCTGTATAACTGTATAACATTTTATACAACTTACACAAAATAAATCAGTCTGAAAGATTTAAGAAGAATTGCTTCATGCATTACCGCCTGAAGTCAAAGAGAGGCATGGTGACTTTGCCTAACAGTTCTGGCCCCTTGTGCTGTTTGTTGGAATCAGGAGAGTTGCTAGAATTCTGGTTGAGAACTCCATAGAGAGAGAGGCTCAAAACGGTCTCCAGAGGTAACGAGGCAACCGAGATGGGAAAGTTTATCCTAAACAACGAAAAGGCACCAAGATCCATCAGGGGTACAAATCTTATAAGAAGTTGCAATCCTGTGATTAGAAGAACACTTTTTTAAAATAAAAAATTCAGATCACTCACAGTTCATCCCATTTGATGTGATAGAAGAAGCGCTTGTATATCCCAACCTTCTTGGATTTGACAGGCTTCAAAAGATTCCCATCATTGTGCATCAGAGCACATATCATGTAGTATTTTTCATAACTACAAGAACAGTAAATGAACAAATGACAAATGACACTTCTGGCACTTTTAAAATCATGAAAAAAAGTGTAAATGGCTTAAAATGAATAATATCATGATTGAGTGTATCATGGTGTGTTACACAGTAAATTTATGCTATAAATGTTACAACCTATAAAAACATAATATTGCTTTGCAACACACAGAGTGGATATAAAATGTTTAAAAACAAACAAACAAACAAAAAAAAACACCCCTGTTAAAATCAAAAGGTTTTTCTGATGTGATGTCAGACCTATTTTCACCTTTAATGTCAAAAAAAAACAATTAACAAAATTAAAACCTTACAATAATCTGGTTGCGTAAGAGAAAGAGAGCATGAGCATGTGAGCATCTGTGCGTGTGGACAACAGTGACTATACAGGATGTGGGTGGAGGTTGTAATGGGATTCAAATAGCAAAAATGTCTGAGGCCTTCTAGTGGCTGGCTGTAGTACAATTTTTAACCTGTTAAAAGAACCTAATTTGCATTTTAAGTTACATCTCCACAGTTTTTGGGGGGGAATAGTGCTCTGTTATTTTTACAAGTTCAGTTGACTTTATATCCCCCAATATTATTTCCTTAAGATAAAAGTGTTTTATAGGAGTTATCTGATGATGAATAAAAGAACGCTATCTTGATGAGGTGATGGACACATACACTTTTCAACATGGACCTAAAGCTTTTCCTGTGATTACAGCCCAGCAAACTTTATTTAACATCTATAAAACTTTGTAGATTTACAGTGTTAACAGCTTTGACAGTTCTATAGAAAAGCTATGTATTTAATAATGCATAGCCCCTTAGGGCTTTCTATAGAAAGCATTCTATAGCAGTGACTGATTTCATGTTATTGTTATTTTCAAAGCTTATTAGAACAATGTACTTGAATCAGAATGAAAGAATGGCTTATGTATGTGCTACACAAGTTGAGATCTTTGGTTCAAAGTGTTGGAAAAAAAAAACAACTCATTTTGAGAAAATGGCTGTTAAAGATAGTGATTGATACATACTGAAAGATATTGGCTGTTAAAGAATTTCATATTTACTGATTAGAAATAACACTTTTTTTTGTAACAGTAACTCATTTTTCATTTCCCCCAAAGCTCAACTACACAACTGACTATATATAAACCGTATGAGACTTTTTTTGTGTGAATTATATTATAGACAGAGACATGATGAGAGGAGGACAGATAGAGGAGACATTCCTATCATTATTCATCTCATGTATTTTACACCTCGATGCACTAACGCTTGTTTTCTCTTTCTCGCGAACTTACGTCTGTTTTTTTAATGCTTTTGCATGGAATTTCGGTGTTTTCCCCACATCCTTTTACTGTATTGATGTCTCTGTTGTAAGCTAGCGGAACATATCTCGTGATGCATTTTGACGAATCACATTGCCAGAAATGAACTTTAAACTTCCTTAGTCAAGGAAATTCTGTCTCCTTGTTTAGGTCGGCCTGTAGTTTCTCACTACTGGTGAGCTCTAAAAAAGAAATGACCATATTTAGACCAGCTATCGTGATGCTAGAGGGTATGAGTTTCCAACGATATCAAACACTCGCTGTTTTCAAGAGCGATCGTGGTGATATATCTGGCTGAAAAATGCTAACTTATGACAAAGTTAGGGGAAATTTGATTTGGCCCCTGAAGAGTCAGTTTGTTTGAAATTCAACTCGCGTAACTGTTTCTTTCTACCACATCTTGCAATGGCAGGTGTATAGACAGTGCGTTTTTATCAACTGAAGCTTAACTTAAAGCTTCAATGGTAAGTACCTATTCAATACTAACATCTCAAAGGACATTAATGTTGCAGTCACTTAACTTCCCTTTGTCTAATGTTAGGGAGCTATATAGCTACAACAAACTAGTTATAACAAACATTGATTGTGTGCTGATTTTTTTTTTTTTTTATTACAGGGAAAAAATAATACAAGATACAATGATATAAATAATAATGCACATCTTTCTAAAGTTTAATAAAATAAAATACAGGGCAGTAGTACTACATTCCATTATACAGCACATGTAAAAGTAAGCACAGAACACAGTCTTGACATTTATTGTTCGGCTTGAATTCGTTCTAAACAACAAATGCTTACATGGTCTTTTGTGTACTAAATTTGGTTCTGTCAATATGATTTGTTTTTAACTTACAGATTGTGTTTTTCTTGTATTCTCCACTGAATGCAACCATCAAATCTAGCCCATTGGCAAGGCGCCTTTGACTGCTACAGTACCTGCGAAAATGAGCTATGACATGTTTTTGCGAAAATCTGTGGCTACAGCGCCATTCAGTGGTCAAGAGCAGCAAATGCATGTTGTCGTCGCAACTGCAACGGTAACTGTGGTGGCAAAAAACCTATTCTGGTTGAGTACCATCTGTATGTGTTCTGTTGAGGAGTAGCATTTTGTTCATTTATTGTTCAGAGAGCAGAGACTAGCGATATATAAACTCAAGCGCAGGGACTGGAAGCCTCTCCTTACTATTCTGACAAGCACGCTAGCATACTTCCCTTGACGGCATCTTTTAATTTTTCAGTAGAGCCCCCTACTCCTCCAGATAAGATGTTCAAAATCCTTGTTTTTAAAGGTCAGGTAACAAATTGAGTGAATTGTCAAATTCCCAAGTTTGTCTATAGTGTATTTGAATGGAGTAATTCACAAGAAAGCGTACAGACAAGTCAAAAACACAAACTAAGGCCCAGACAGTGTACCACCAAGCAGCCAACTGCAGCGGCATCCTCCTTTATCTTTTAACTTTATAGCTTTATGCCATCTGTGTGATTTGCATTGCTGCACACTCTAGATTTTAAGTATATTTAATGTGATTCACCCAGGGAAAACAATGTTACTGTATTGAAATAAAGAACCGAAAGTATTGAAAAGTATTGTTCAAAACAAATCAAACTCAGTGTCAATGGTGCAGACCACCAAATGCCCCCCCACCAAAAAGTCTAGCCATTCTTGTTACTAATTTGTATGCCAGAACTACCCTTAAATAGACTTCAAACATGAAGGAAACTATTGAAGAAAAACTATTTCAGACATTTGACCCTGTTGTAACCTTGACACTGTTTGGATCAATTCCCAAATCTAATCAGTTCATCTGCTGTTTACAATGATAATTCCATATAAATCCTACAAATGTGATTTGTGATCCAGAATGGTGGTGAGGCAGTAGCACGCAGCAGCCTCTCTGGATCCAAAATGGTGCTATTTTTATTTCTTAGCCCGATTATTTACAGTACATGGACATCGGAGCAACCGGTGTTTATGACTACTATCGCCAGACACTGCTAAAATACAGAAATCATGCAACAACCAACCTGCATCATGATCTGCTGGAGAAGCTATGTGATCTCGGCTTGCTGCGGAGACAAGGCCTCCAGTCCTCAGCGTCGCCTGATGCCGGGGGGAGGGGGGGGGGGGAGGTTTCGTCGTAAGTGGTGTGCGAGGAAGCACAGCAAAAGGACAGGGGTCCATGCTAGACAATAAAATGGACTACATCCGACTCCAGTTTAAACTGACTCCGACAGTTTAGAGACTGCTGCGTCTTTGTTTTCACGGAGACATGGCTAAGTGGCAGAGTTCTGGACACCGCCATTCAGCTAGACGGGCTTGCCTCATTTCGTGCCGACAGAAATGCAGCTCTGTGCAGTAAGGCTCGGGTGTACGTTTACATCAACACGGAATACTGCAAGAACTCTGTGCTAGGTGGAGTTTGTTAGATGCAGACCTTTTTATTTACCACGGGAATTCACCACTGTCCTTATAATCGGAGTATACATTCCTGTATGGAACTATTAGCGAACTGCAGAACACACACCCCAATGGCTGTTTATCGTCGCCGGAGATTTTAACCATGCAAATCTCAAGTCAGTGCTCCCTAAATTCCATCAACATGTGAACTTTGCAACGAGAGGGGCGAACACTCTGGATCTTGTTTACACAAACATAACCGGCGCGTACCAGGAGGTGCCCCGCCCCCACCTTGGCTACTCAGACCATATCTCTGTCATGCTAATCCCAGCATACAGACCGCTCTTCAGGCGCTCAAAACCGGTTTTGAAGCAGGTGAAAACCTGGCTAGCAGGAGCCATCTCTGCTCTTCAAGACTGTTTTGAGCACACTGACTGGCACATGTTCAAAGGAGGCTGCACCAACTTGGAGGAATACACAGCATCAGTGACCAGCTACATCAGCAAGTGCATTGATGACGTCACGGTCTCCAAGACAATCACCACATGCTCGAACCAGAAACTGTGGATGACTGCGGAGGTGTGTGCACTGCTGAGGACCAGAGATTCCGCCTTCAGGGCAGGTGACAAGGCAGCCCTAATAACAGCGAGGGCAAAACTGTCCTGGGCCATCAGAGAGACAAAGCGCTCACACGCCCAGAAAATCCACAACCAATTCATGGACAGTGGTGTGACACGACGCATGTGGCAGGGCAGTCAGGCCATCAGCAACTACAGAACCTCACCACCCACCTGTGACAGTGATACCTCCCTTCCAGATGCTCTGAACAACTTCTACACTCAGTTTGAGGTGCAAAATGACGTGGCGGCGAGGAAGACCAGGTGTCTAACCACGGCTGACGTGAGGAAAACTCTACGCAGAGTCAACCCAAGGAAAGCTGCTGGACCAGACAACATTCCTGGAAGAGGATGTGCAGACCAGCTGGCATATGTTCTCACTGACCCCTTCAACAAGTCCCTGAGCAGCAGTGTCATTCCAACGTGCTTCAAGGCCACCACCATCGTCCCCATGCCGAAGAAGTATTCAGTGTCCTGCCTCAACGACTACCGTCCCGTTGCACTCACACCCATCATCATGAAATGCTTCGAGAGGCTCATCATGAGGCACATCAACACCCTGCTGCCCGCCTCACTGGACCCCCTGCAGTTTGTGTATCGCCCCAACCGCTCAACAGATGATGCCATCGCCACCACCCTACTGTACATCTGACCCTCACCCACATGGACAAAAAGGACACCTACATTTGAATGCTGTTCATAGACTTCAGTTCAACATTCAACACAATCATTCCTCAGCACCTGACTGGAAAGCTGAACCTGCTGGGCTTGAACACTTCCCTCTACAACTGGATCCTGGACGTCTCCAGCACCACCACACTGAGCACGGGGGGCCCTCCAGGCCTGTGTGCTCAGTCCACTGCTGTTCACTCTGCTGACTCACGACTGTGCAGCAATGCATGGCTCCAATCATATCAAGTTCACTGATGACACGACCATGGTGGGTTTCATCAGCAAGAACAACGAGTCAGCATACAGAGAGGAGGTGCAGTGCACCACACACTGCATCTGCAAAGCCACCAGCATTATGGATGACTCCACACACCCCTCACACAAACTCTTCACCCTCCTGCCATGTGGAAAAAGGTACTGAAGCATTTGGGCCCTCATGGCCAGACTGTGTAACAGTTTCTTCCCCCAAGCCATCAGACTAATAAATACTCAGAGACTGGACTGACATCCACATGCACACACACGCTTGCACAACTGAACACCATCCCACTCCCACTGCAATGTTAGCATATTTCTGTATCAACTGTATTGCATTTTGTGCTGCTACTGTATTTATAAAAATATCATATTTAGTTTCATGTCACTATTATACACTTTACCTGGCTGCTACTGCAATAACTGCTATGTCCATATTTGGTATAATATGGTACCATTCACAGCATTTTTAAAAATTATATTGTTACTCTTTTATCTTTTCCTACCCATCTTTTGCACTACCTATTATATCAGACACTCCTCATACTAGAACTGTGTACTGGTCGGCGCTACACTGTCACTTACTGTGCCTATTGTTCCTGTTTTAGTAGTTACTGTACTGTCTTTTGTTTGCACACATTTGACCGTGCACTTTATGTAAAAATGTGTAGGTCTTATTTAGTTCTATGTTGTCTCATGTAGTTAGTGTGTTGTTTTATGTAGTACCATGGAGCTGGAGGAACGTTGTTTCGTTTCACTGTGTACTGTACCAGCTATATATGGTTGAAATGACAATAAAAGCCACTTGACAAACATTCAACCACTCATTCTTGAGATATTGCGCTAACAAGAATCTCAGACAGATGTGCAGGCACACTGATGGATGGACTCGTGGTAAAAACCATAGATAGTGATGAAAACGACTGTGGAGTTCCTGACCATGAAGGTGTAACATCTTTGTATGGCGAACGGGAAGAAAGCTTTTGAAGAAAAAAATGGACGGACAACCCATAAATATAATACCTCACCCAATTAGTAGCAGAGATATAAAAAAGTATTGCCAAATTTTCATGCCAAGCTCAAAATAGTGAACATGCATTACATACAGTCAAAATAAGTACACCCCATGGAAATTGGTGGCTTTTTTGACATATTTGGACAAACAAACATTTGATCCTCTTTGAAACAGTGCCTATTAATAAAGTTGATATACTATCAAATGACATAAAATTGATATTTTGTAGTAATTTTCACAATTTAAATTAACAAAAAACAGATCAGTCACATGGAAAAAAAAGTACACTCCTACATTTATCACACCTTCAAATCCATAAAATTAGAATCAGGTGTTCAAGATTGGTTGCCAGGGATCAGATCCTGCTTAGGGAGTGCAGGTGGAACCTGTCTTATTTAAACCTCTCATATCTAGTGTCTGGTGTTCCCTTTGTTATTGAGGTGTGTGCTGTCATCATGCCAAGATCTAAGGTGTTCTGTAAGGCCTTCAGAAAAAAGGTTGTGGATGTGTATGAGTCTGGCAAGGGATTTAGAAAGACCTCCAAATTATTTGAAATACATCATTGCACTGTGAGGAAAATAATCTACAAATGGCACAGATTTCAAATGACTGTCAATTTGTCCAGGACTGGCTGTCCCAGCAAATTCAGCTCAAGAACAGATCGTCTGATGCAAAAATAAGTCTGCAAGAACTTTAAAATTTAATCACAGGATCTGCTAGGAAGTCTTGCAACTGGGGGTGTCAAAGTGCATGCTTCCACAATAAGAAAGAGATTGCACAAATTTGACCTGCATGGAGAGGCGTGCCAGGAAAAAGCCTTTGCAAGACTACAGCTTGCCAATAAGCATATAGGCAAAGACCAGGCCTTTTGGAATAATGTGCTCTGGACAGATGAATCAAAGAGTTGTTTGGCCACAGTAACAGGAGACATGTTTGGCGCAGACCAAAGACAGGTTTTCAGGAAAAGCACCTCATACCAACTGTAAAGCATGGTGGTGGAAATGTTATGGTTTGGGGTTGCTTTGCTGCCACAGGGACTGGACAGCTTGCATTCATTGATTCAACTATTGAATTCTGCATCATATCAAAGAGTGCTTGAAGATAACGTGAGGCCATCTGTCCGAAAATTGAAGTTGAGCCGAAAGTGGACCTTTCAATAGGATAATGATCCTAAGCACACTAGCAAATCCACCAAGGAATGGCTCAAAAATAAGAAATGGAGGTTTATGGAATGGCCTAGTCAGAGCCCGGATTTGAATCCCATTGAAATGTTGTGGGGGGGATTTTGAAACGGGCAGTACTTCTTGCAACTGAAAGAATACTGCATGGAAGAGTGGTAAAAAAATTCCAGCAAGCTTGGTGGACAATTATGGAAAATGCCTATAAGAAGATATTTCTGCTAAAGTGTGCAATACCTGCTTCTGAGGCCAAGGGTATAGTTACTTTTTCCATAGAAGAATATGTATTGATATTTCTGTTGAATAAATAATTGAAAAAGCTAATTTTCCTTGGGGTTTTGTTCAAGTATATCAACTTCACTAATAAGCACTGTTTCAAAGATGATTGCGTTTGCCTGTCCAAATATGTAAAAAAAAAAAAAAAAAAAAAAAAAAAAAAAAAAAAAAAAAAAAAAAAAAAAGTCTACAATTTCCATAGGGTGTACTAATTTTTTCACATGACTGTATAAAGCATTCCATAATAAACTATAACAAACATGACATCTTATTCAATTACATCAATCAGCCATAACATTAAAATCACTGACAGGTGAAGTGAATAACACTGATTATCTCATTACAATGGCACTTGTGAAGGGGTGGGTTACAGGCAGAACAGTCAGTTCTCAAAGTTGACGTGTTGGAGGCAGGATGTGTAGATGTTTTGGAAGCAGGAAAAGTTTTGGGTCCCAGGAAGCAGCAGTTAGTACCTACCAAAAGCGGTCCAAGGAAGGACAACCGGTGAACCGATGACAGGATCACTGGCGCTCAAGGTTCCGTGATGCACATGGGGAGCAAAGGCCAGCCCATCTTGTCCCATTCCACAAAAAAACTACAGTAGCACAAGTTTCTGAAAAAGTTAATGCTGGCTATGATAGAAGTGTCAGAACACACAGTGCATCATAGCTTGCTGCGTATGGGGCTGTGTAACCATAGACCAGTCAGAGTACCTATGCTGACCCCTGTCCACTGCTGAAAGTGCCTACAATGGCCACGTGAGAATCAGAACTGGACCATGGAGCAATAGAAGAAGGTGGCCTTGTCTGATGAATCAGGTTTTCTTTTACATCAAGTGGATGACGAGGTGCGTCTGTGTCGCTTAGCCAGGGAACAGATGGCACCAGGATGCACTATTGGAAGAAGGCAAGCTGGCAGAGGCAGTGTGATGCTATGGGCAATGTTCTGCTGGGAAACCTTGGGTCCAGGCATTCATGTGAATGTTACGTTGACACAGGTACCACCTACCCTAAACATTGCTGCAGATCAACTACACAGCTTCATGGCAACCCTAATCGTAGTGGCTTCTTTCAGCAGGAAAATGTGCACTGCCACATTGCAAAAATAGTTCAGGAATGATTTGTGGAACATGACAGAGTGTTCAAGGTGTTGACTTGGTCTCCAAATTCCCCAGATCTCAATCCAATCGAGCAACGAGCTCAATCCAGCTCGCAACTTACAAGACTTACAGGAATCTGCTGCTAACTTCTTAGTGCCAGATATCACAGCACACCTTTAGAGGTCTTGTGGAGTCCATGCCTCGATGGGTCAGAGCTGTTTTGGTAGCACAAGGGGGACCTACACAATATTAGGCAGGTGGTTTTAATTTTATGGCTGATCGGTATATAGAATGTAGAATACAGTTTAACAGAAGATGAAGAAATCTGAACTACAAAGCAGTTCAGATTTCTATTCTAATACTAAATTAAAACCTATCATGTATTTTATTTTTGAATATTAAAACATGATGAACCAGATATTGCTAAGCTTTGCAATGGATTGAAAATAACATGAAAAGGATATTGAACTGAATTGCACAGCTCTTACCTGCTAACCCATGCAGCAGAAATGCCATGTATGGCAAAAAGCATGAAGTGTACATGCTCAGTGATGCTGGACGCCACTCGGCTGTCTCTCTGCTTTTCTGGATGCTCTTGGTCCACATGAACAGGAAAGGCCAGGCAGAATGTGCACAGGTAGAGCTTAACCAAATCATACACTGCAGTTGTAAGGGCCCTTAGGTGCTCCTCCACTGCACTTGTGTAACCTACAAATAGTGATATATTGTATAGTGATATTTGAATAAGACAAGATCTGTCCACCCTCAATGTCTGTTCCCCACCCTTTCTGTAATATAAAAAAATGCATTTTAGGGAGCGGCCCCAAGCTTGTGCGGAGGCAGTACACAGTGTTTAATGATCCCACTGCATGGATCTGTGCTGAAATGGGATTATATGAAGACAGGCTCTGTTGTGTGTACTTCAGATTACATTTCACTGGGAGTGAAACGGTCATGTTCAAGTCAAACATACATGTAATTGTGATTGTAATTGTGATGAGTCAGCCATTCAATCTAAATATTAGTGTGTCTGTTCAAATTGCTGAATCCAAAAAAACTGAATCCAATCTATTTGTGTGTCAAATGGCTTCCTATTGTGGTTAAATCTTGTGTTGCTCAGGGATGTGACCACATCGTGACCTGGTTGGCTCTCCCCACTGATCCAGTGCAGTTGCACAGCAACTCTGGCAGCATGAACAATGATGCTGAGCTCGTCTCGAGTAATTATATAGACAAAAGTTTTACTCATCCATAAACTACCCCTAAAAGACTCATGACCTAAACTAATCTGACAAAACTAAAGGGAATTAAAAATACTTACAATAAGAATAGAGCTATAATTTGAAAAAAAAAAGAAAGAAAGAAAGAAATCTACATGGTTAACACTGACCAACATTAATAGTTTCCTTACAGTTGGGGTATGATAACATTGCCATTAAAATTAGCTAATAAAAGCGAACAATACACTATATGGCCAAAAGTTTGTGGACACATAACCGTCGCACCCATATTTGCTTTTTGAACATCCCATTCCAGACTGGTCCTTTGCTGTTATAATAACTACCACTAAACCACAACTTTCTACTACATTTTGGAACGTGGCTATAGGAATTCAGCCATTAGAGCATTAGTTGAGTTTGGCACTGATGTCAGGCAAGGAGGCCTGGGGCACAGTCACCATTACAGTTCATCCCAAAGGTGATGATTGGGGATGAGGACAGGGCTCTGAGCAGGCCACTTGAGTTCTTCTACACCAACCTCATCAAACTACATCTTCATGGTCCTCACTTTGTGCACAGGTGCACTGTCATGCTGGAACATGTTTGGGATGGCCCCTTAGTTCCAGTGAAGGGAAACTGTAACGCTACTGTATGCAAAGATATTCTATACAATTGTGTGCTTACAACTTTGTGGCAACAGTTTGGGGAAGGCCCACATATGGGTGTGATGGTCAGGTGTCCACAAACCTTTGGCCATATAATGTATAATAAACAATAATATTAACTATCAGTTTATAATTAAGGTAATAACACAGAAAGGCAGCAGCTTGATCTCCATAAACAATCTGTAATAAGCAATGTGTGGTTATACTTTGTGAGAGCTACTGCTGCATTTATGGATCAGAGCTGAGTCATGCAGGTCCATCTGTGTTCAGGGGCATTGACAGTTGATCAATTGCCCCCACTGATATGTAAGTGGTGCAAACCCCCCCTCTATTTCATCACAAATTGGGGTGGAGTGGCAGATTCAACCAAATTAAACTTTCAATCCATGGAGACCATGAGCCATAATTTGCCTGTTAAAAATCCAATCTAGCAATGCATGCAATTTGGTATTTTATCACTAAACGTCGACCCATTAACCCATCCTGTTTCTTTATTAAACTTCTTACAATTCTTGAACATAATCTGGTGTGAGCAGAACAAAAGCATTAGAAATGTCACTTATTGGTACACTGCACCTAGAAGACAGGATTTATTGCCATACTCAAAATAACTATAAAGAACAATGCAATTACATTAATTCAATCGTGTTGTACATACCGTTAGTTGATAATGCTGATCTGCCATTACCCTGTTAACAAGAAGCTGCCATGAATACACAATTTAGTTGTACATCTGAACTGTGTGAGAATACCCTCTGTAAAATAATTCAATCTTAGATGCGCTGACCTCTGGTGAGCAAGTTTTAGGAAGGTTGACTGAATGCCTCAGTTTTCGCACAGCATCAGTTATGGCTGGTGTTTCCACCTCATCCAGCAAATAACACAGAGTTTTAACCACTTGGATTACTTGGTCCACTGCTTTGTACCGTGTGCTCTAATAAGACAGAGAGAAATAAAAAGTCTCTTAAAATTCATCATCTCATTTAGATTTACTATGACCCTCTGTGTTGTCTTGCACCTCATTCTGATGGCAGGTGTTGACTTGGCTGTGATATTCCTCTAAATGTTCAGCAAGGCTCTCTCTAGAAAAGAAAAATATGAGATGTTAAAAAGAGAATCCTGGCTGTTCTAGCCTTTATCAGAGCTAGAAACATTCTTACCTTGTGACTGTTTTCTTAAAAGGCATCTCAATATCACCTAGGTATTTCTCCAAGTTAATAGGTGAGGCATCATCTTCTTCCTGCTGGCACATGTGCAGAAAGCAACGCTCGGAATAAAGTTAAAAGGTTGCATCAAAATGTCTAATATCACTAAGGAAGTGGGAATTGTGGTATAATAAATCAAACCACTTTGTCACTTCACCATAACCACAAGTGCATAGGCAATGAAAATCTTGATGAAGATCTTGAAAAATAATGGTGAAAACCAGTTTATGGACTACTGCTATAATATTGAAGCCATCTGGTTACTCATTTAAAAATCCTGTGGATGACTTAGGACACAGGTAATTTCTCCTAGACATTGCTGCAGATCAAGTACACCCCTTCGTGGCAACAGTATTCCCTAATGGTACTGGCCTCTTTCAGCAGCATAATGCGCCCTGGCACACTGCAAAAATTGTTCAGGAATGGTTTTAGGTATGGGACAAAGAGTTCAAGGTGTTGACTTGACCTCCAAATTCCCCAGACAATCACACCCAACAGCTTGAGTGTCCAGCTGAGAGCTCATCTAAAAAAAAAAAAAAAAGTCATATGAGACTCCCCAAACCTCAAATATTAATTACGAATTAATATACTGACTACCCGAATCCAGAAGGTTCTCCAAAATTCACGCAACTGAAGTCTCTACTTCCTGGTCAGAAATCTCACTAGCCAATGAGAGTAAAGCACTGTTAAGTCCCACCCACACGAGTTTGTGCCAGAATAGCGAATGTAAACTTGCAGAGCGCAAATGAAATTTTTGAAAGCGTAAACGAAAACTCCTTAACTCTGATTAGTGAAAAGGAAGCTTAGAAAACTGTTAACAAAGAATGATGTTTATTTGAAAACAATGTTACATTTTTGCCACTGAGTTCACTGTTTTCAGTTTCAGAGTGTTTTTTCTCTCTCATTGTATATTTTTGTTTGTTTCTTGAAAGTACTTTTGGCACAAATCTAATCCCATAAGCTACTAGCTGAAGAAGGAAGTGGCAGCTAGCTAGACCTATAAACAGCAAATTTCAGAAATGAATGCAAATAGTCAAACTGAAATTCATATATAGTTACTTCATTTACAAATTACACCACAGCAGGCTCCAAGCGATTCTGAATGTCGCTGATATCATTTCATTTGTGATATCAGTTATGTTCACTACAGATTTATTCACTGGCAGCTGGTCATGATGTTCCGCTTTGAGTGATCGACCAATCATCGTAAGGTGAAGCAGTGTATCCAGACGGCGCAAGCAAAGAATGCACTGTCCAATTGTTTGTGCAAAATGCACCCACCCACACTCCATTCACTCCTAGTGAAGCTCTGCATCCTGACAGGACTCAAAATGGCACGTAAAAAGCCTCTTGTCCAATGAGTGTCAATCTTTCATTCAATTAAAGGGGTCATAACATGATTTTTAATGTTTTCCTTTTGTTTGGGTGTGTAATGCATCTGTTAGTGCATGTATAAGCTCTGCAAAGTCCCAACAGAGGGGCTAACAGAGAGCACTGCTCCAGACCTGCCCGAAATGCGTCGCTCGAAGTCCAGATTTACTTCCGTAACTTCTGTACGTCACAAAGTGCACCAATAGCATAATCCCGCCCAAAAGCAGCCACGAAGAAAGAAGGCGAGGCTTCAGTGAATTCAGGCGCCATGTCGTGGAGACGCTGTGTGCTTCGGTGTGAAACCAAAACCTCTTTGTTTAGTCTTCCGAAAACGGGCGAAATCAGTGGCTACTGTTTATTTATAACGCTGTTCCTGAGCAGTACAACCCCAGTGCAGTGCATTTGACGGAGGACAGCTTCCTGAACCTGGGAGAGTACAAGGCAGGCTACGCACAATCGTATCTGAAAGGTAAGAGAGTTATAAAATAAAAACTTACCACTGTGAAACGTTCTGCTCAAGTCGAGCAAACTTGCTTCCGCATTTTCTGAATCGGGCTCGAACTGATACGGTAAAACCGACCACATGTTGCTTAGGAGCTTAGAATTGCTTTAGCTTTGGAGACTAACACTAACCCAAGGGGCGTTACATTTCTGACACTTGTGAGGCTTTCGGCCAATCACAACGCAACGGGTCAGCTGGCCAATCAGAGCACTCTGGACTTTTCAGAAGGAGGGGCTTTGGAGAAATTGGAGCATTTCAGGCAGCCTGGGAATAGAGGCACTGCAATAATGTACATTATTTGACAAATAATGCTTTTTTTGAAGATTAAAGCATGTTAACCTACTTTATTACACACAATAAACAAACTAAGTAATGTTTAAAAATGTTAAAAAATCATGATATGACCCCTTTAAAACACTACGTTCACGAACGAGTAACAAAACACCAAGAGATGCACCGGCTTCAGTAAATGTCTATTAGCACTGTTTTGGGGGCTTCAAAGGAGATTTTCATGCAGGCTGCACTGTTCACTGAAAACAGTTTGAGTTCAATGAACGAACAGTGTGATACTGCAGTGAGATATTTGATTTGCTAAAATACTGAATCCCACCAAGATTGATGAATAATGTAGACACTTTGGTAAACATTTCAGTGCCACATTTTAATGAAATTTAAGGGGAAGCTGGGCTTCCCATGTAGTCTTAAAGTGAAAACCTTTGGCTCATTTACACCATTTCCATAACGGTTGGGATTTTTTCTAAAATGCAATGAAAACAATAATCTGTGATTTGTCAAGTCTCTTGAAACTTTAATTAACTGACAAAAGTACAAAGAAAAGATATTCAATGTTTTCACTGACCAACTTAATTGTATTTTGTAAACATAAACAAATTTAGAATTTGGTGCCTTGTGAAAGCTGTGAAGAAAACAAGAGTCAGCGACAACAACCTCCGCATGGCAGGGGTGAAGGTATTATAATCCATCAAAAATGGCCCAACAAACCAACCTGAATAGCACTGGATGATGGGACATGAGTTACGTAAAAAGCATGTTTGTTTGGTTAATGACTCGCAACATGAATCACGGTTTAACTTGGACCAAAGTTAAAGGTAAAATGACTCACTGAAATTTTGTCTGACAAGCATATTTCTGAACAACTTTCAAAAACGCACACCACTGAGGTTTATAAGGTGTTTAGTGAGCGTCTCAAAGAGATGGGCTTTAATTGCTCTGTTGAACATATAAATTAGATAAATTATAATAACATATAATACAGCTAAAAAAAGAAAGCCGCAATAAGCTTACGGAGCGGCTGTCTATCCATCTTGATGGATGGCCGCTATGTGGAACCCCAGAACGTAAACAGGTGCACTCTGACCAATGAAAGGACAGTTTACTCACACGTGTCTTGCATAAACACATTTTGGAATGCCTTGAAACGTTGCGTTGTGAAAGAGAACCGAGGAGAAAATGCAACATCATAACAATTTAAGTCCCCGTTTCAGAACAACGCACAGATCTACAGGTCTGGAAACGCCCGAAGACTATTTGTTCCAGTACTTTTGCTCACCTAAAATTGGGTGGTCTGCCAGCAAAGAAGCTGATTAACACATCTAGCTGTAAATATCAGGAAATGAATGCTGGAATTCTGATTCATCATATAATTCATCTTTTGAATTCAAACCCAAATGGCTTCAGTGTACAGCAAAAACAAAAGACTTGGCCTTGCTGTTCCAATAATTTCAGAGGGGACTGTATGCACACACACACACACACACACACACACACACACACACACACACACACACACACACACACACTTAATTTACGGCCCTTCAGGTTCTTACAACAACAAAAAAAGCTGATGTGGACCAGGCAGAATCTGAGTTTGGCACCCTTGCTCTGGATGGTCCCACATGGATATCCCACATGGAATAAAAAATTATGTCCAAGACACACCCATTCTTCATTCGATAGCTTCATTTGAAAACTACAGACTTATTCCTAAAACTGCTGCTGTAATCCTACAGACCCTCATGCTCATACTGAACATCATTTTAGCACACTGAGGCCAGGGCACTAAAACAGTAGCTTACTGAGTCAAAACCTGAAAGCCATTATATGTAAGGTCTGCGCACTTAAACTGTTCCCCAACAAGGCTGCAACCATAAAGTTTAGGGTGATATTACCGTTCGAGCAAGGTCTCTCTTCATGGTGCTGTAAGTAAGGAGTTGCAGCTTTATCTCAGTCTCCCATTTCCTGCAGTTCTGTACATAGTCGTGGCTGCCCAGACTGTGTTTACTGAGGAACAAAGAAAAGCATCACGACTTAAGTCAGGGGCAAAATGCACCTATAGCATCAATATTAAAGAATTAAAAAATAAATAAATAAATAAAAAATTAAAAATATTTAGCTTTAATTTTTTAAAATACATTTTTATGTGATTCTTATTAGATATGCTATGTCTATACACACGGCAATATCGTTACCACACAGGAATAAAAGGCTACATTTTTACCATTATTACTAGTTCTTTACTAGTAACTAGTACAGACTTTTAAAGCCTTGTTTTTTTTAAAAACATATTTTTATACATTGATTCTTTGATCATTCTGTGATGACACATTTTTAAAAGTTTTGTTAAAATCACTAAAACTTCTTACAGTGGAAAACCACCAAGAACAACAGAGGCAAATATTTCTGTAGAACAGGCTTAAATTTTATGGGTAAATCAACCCCCAGTTGGCTTTTTATTTCATGAATGTTGGTGATCAGTTATCAAAAGTGTATTATGTTGATAAAAATATTTAATGGTCAAGCCAGCAGCCTCCTTTCATTTGGGCAGCGTGAACTTGTAAAAATAGTGGTTAAATGGCCCACAGTAGGCCTACCCTGCTGCTCAACATTTTCATGCTAACCAGAATTCACAGCAGATCCGTAGCATAGTAACCGCCATTGAACAGCACAAGCAAACACATCTCATGCTGCTTAACTAAAATCAACAAGTGGCAGCCTTCTTTCAAGCTTTGTAAAATATTCGAAGGGTAGTTACCTAAACCACACACACCAGTTTCCGCTAAATAAATCATTGTGCCGGCCGTGTCCGGGAATGAAAAAGTTTATCGGACAAACTGGACAAATTCCAGTCATCTCATTTCGGTGTTTATTTTGCACTGTAATGTTTTGGACTATGCATAGTATATGCGATCGTGGCGGCAGGGGTGTGGTCGAGTGTCAGCTGTGGACGGTGAAGACATAGGGCGAACCTGTGTTGGATTAGACTGCGTTTACTTGTGTGTGTCTGTTTGTGCTTTCAGTGCCTCCAGTAATGAGCAAGAGCGAGAGAGAGAGACGACCAGCACAGAGACGTGTGTTTTATTGAATGAGTCTGCTGAAAAGCACAAATAGAAATAGAGAGAATAAAACGTCCTTCTGAGTTGTCTCCAGGCTGCCTCCCGCCTCCTCACTCCCAACCCAACCCAGAAGTGTTGCAGCAATATAATAATAACAAAACCAAATGAAAAATAAAAGTTTATTGATTACATTTTCTTTTCCACACTATTCAAAATAAATGGCAGTCATGGAATTAGCATCTAATAAAACAAACATTCAAAACAAAAACAAGGTGCAGCATAACGTTAAACTGCAGTTTGCAACATATATTTTAGTTTACAAAGAAATATTAAAATAACGAAAATTGCAGGCCTATAATTTCCCACGCGTATTTTTATATACATATATATATATATATATATATATATATATATATATATATATATATAGATATACATATACATATATAGACACATACACATATACATATATACACATATACATATACATATATATATATATTATGTATATATATATATACACACATATACATATATATACACATATACATATATACACACATATACACATATATACACACACACACATATATATACACACACACACACACACACACACACACACACACACACACACACACATATACATATACACATACGTACACACATATATACATATAGACATATACATACACACATATATATACATATACATACATATACACATATATACATATATACACACACACACACAGACACATACATATACAAACACATATACACACACACAATATATAGATAGATAGACAGATAGATCGATAGATAATAACGCAGAAGGTTTTCATGCCAGATCTTTCTATCTATCTATATATATTTTTCCCCCCACCAAATTACATATTAACTATACAGTTGCAATCAAAATTATTCAACCCCCATTGCAAATCAGCTTTGTCAAAATTTACAGACTTCCAGCTCTTTGCAATGAACAAATCAAACAAAAGCAATTCAAATAGTTCAACACAACGAGTGCTTCAAGTGGTTTCCCAAAATTCAACTAAAAATGCAGCTTATAATGACTTCTCCAGTTTCAAAATTATTCAACCGCCTGAACAGAATCCCTCACAACAGCACAAATATGCAAAACAGGTGTTGTCCCAAGCACACTTGATGCAACTAATCAAGGGCTTCATTAGTTGCACCAGGTGTGCTTGAGCTGGAAAACATGAAATACCTGAACTGGCTAGGGGCAGAAAATACATGAAATACATGGATGGGGCAGAAAAAGGAAGCTATCAATGGCTGCAACCAGATTTCTGAGAAGGCGGGTTGTGAAAAACCCTTGAGTGACTGCAAAAGACCTGCAGCAAGACTTGGGAGCAACAGACACTGAGGTTTCAGGGAGCACAGTATGGCTCATACTGAATGCAGGTTTCCATGCTAGAACTTCAAGATGTACACCACTACTGACCCAAAAGCACAAGAAAAGTCGGCGCAAAATCATATGAATAAGCCACAGAAATTCTGGGATTCTATTGCACATCTAGACTTTGTAATATTTGCCCACTCTTCTTTGCAGAACTGCTCAAGTTTAGGTAAATTTTATGGTGACTGTTTGTGGACTACAGTCTTCAAGTCATTCCACAGATTTTAAATGGGGTTTAAGTCTGGGTTCTGACTAGGCCATGCAAGGACATTCAACTTTTTCTCCTTCAACCACTGTATGGTCAGTTTTGCTGTGTGCTTTGGGTTATTGTCATGTTGGAAGGTAAATCTTCTTCCCATTGACAACTTTCTGGCAGAGAGCAGTAGATTTTCCTCAAGAATTTGATAGTATTTTGCCCCATCCATTTTCCTTCTATCCTGACAAGTGCTCCAGTCCGTGCTGCAGAGAAACACTCCCATAACAGGATATTACTCCATGCTTTACTGTAGGAATGGTGTTATTTGGATGGTGAGTTGTATTGGATTTTTGCCAGACATTTGTCGTTTGGTGTTGAGGCCAAATAGTTATATTTTAGTCTCATCTGACCATAACACCTTTTTCCATGTGCCCTCAGAATATTCAAGGTGCGTTTTGGCAAAGCTCAATCATGGGTTGCTTTTTTCTTGCAACCCTCCCATACAAGCCACATTTGTGGAGAATTTGTGATATTGTTGTCACATGCACACAATGACCACTCTGTCATAAATTCTTGCAAGTGCTTCAGAGTTGCTGTAGGCCTCTTGGTAGCGTCTCTGACCAGTTTCCTCCTGGCTCTTTCATCCAGTTTGGAGTGACGACCTGATCCAGGGAGGGTCTGTGTTGACCAAATACCTTCAACTTCTTAATAATAAACTTCACTGTGTTCCTAGGCATTGATAAAGCCTTTGAATTTTTTTTTCGTATCCATCTCCTGACTTGTGTCTGTCCACAACTTTATCCCAAGGATCTTTTGACAGTGCCTTGCCAACCATAGTTGGTTGATTGCTTCAGTTACAATGCTGAGCTAATCAAAATGATCACAGCTGAACAGCTGATCACAGTTGACAGTCAGATGGCTTTGTGTGCCATTGAGAAGGTGATTAGCTACACCTGAGTGAGTTTACAAGTAATTTTTAGGAGAGGGGTGATCCTTTTTCCAACTCAGTGATTCTGTTTTTATTATTTAAAAAAAAAAAAAACTGACATGTTGGTGTTATATCTTTCACTTGGATGTAATAAGTTACACTGAGTAAATACAGCTGGATAAAAGAAAAACTGTGTCTGTCTTCACTTCAGGCTGAAAAACAACAAAATGTGATTATTTTAAAGGGGGGTGATTCTTTTCTATACCCACTGTATTCTTTCTGCTTAGTAGTTTGTCTCTTTCACTTCCACTAGCAGTTGATTTGTGTATATAGTGCATATTATGTATTGCAGTTAACCTAATACATAACTTAAATATGACTATATCTATAGTCTATACTGGTTCAATATGAGGGGGAGATGCTGTCCATACCCAGCTAGGAAAAAACAATAAAGGCACTGATGTTCATTTACTGAAGTCGTGTTCAGGAAGTATTCATCTGTAATTATTTTTTGGCCATGTAATGTCTTGTATTTTATTTTTTTTCATTTTACTGTATAGAGTAGGCAAAACTGTTTGTTATCCCAAAGAGTGGGTGGGTGTGTTACTGTCAATAAATTACTGAACAAATTACTGCAAAATAAATAAATAAATAGATAAATAATCCTGGCTGCCTTAAAATTTTTAGTCAGTGTGGCTTTCTAAGTAATTTTTAATTAAATTATAATAAACTGACTTAAAAAAAAAAAAAAACTTTAATCAACTTAACATTTTAAAGTAATGTGAAAAAACATGTCATAACTTACTGTACAAATTATTATTTTTTACAGTGTAGAAAAACCAATGTAGCCTATCTAATGACATTGCTTGTTTTAAACACTACCTGTTGTAGGATCAATGAGGTTTTTAAAGACCAGTGGTGAGTCAGAAGAACTACAGGGCAAAAAGAGTGAAGGGGAAGAGAGTAGCCATAATCACAAATATTTAATGTTTTGGTTCACACCAGTGGTTCTTGAAGTAAAGTTGTTAAGTATTAGAAATGTCTAATATATTATATAAATAACGTGTGTGAGAAACATTGTATACTATACAATCATTTATACACATGTAAAATGTGATAGTGCCTCCCAGTGGCCGATTTAAAATACAGCACCCTAACACACAATTCAAAATGGCTGACGCCCAAAATGGCCGAATATACCACTTCCACGATTTTAGGACAAATTACACAGAAATTATAAGAAAAAAATAACAATTTTTGCTCATGTAACCTCAGGTGATGGTTCTTATAAGACACACCATGTTCGGTATCAATAAGCCAAAGCGTTGCGGAGATATAACCTCACATTCATTTTCATCATATTCGTTGACGTGTTATAGGTGAACGATTTGATCTATCAAAAATATTTGAATGACTTTTGGTCTTCATTGTCTGAAGATGATGTGAGCAAAATTTGGTGAAGTTCTGACAAGAAGGAGTTTGCAAAAGTAGGTTTTTCAAAAACTAGGAAAATTTTTCACAATAGAAATTAAATTGGAGATAGAGGCACAAGGATTCCAATAATATAAGACACCTGAGTCTGTGAAAATTGGCTCAAAAGTTACGGCCATTTTTGAACACTTTTTTGTTTTGATCACTGTAGCGCCACTGTGTGGCTGATCATGGCGAGACTTTGCGCCGTTGTAGGAGGTACTACCATCCCTCATATTTTCAAGTCTCTAGGCCTTACCGTTTGGTCTGCGCGATTAGTTTTATGCCAGAATAACAAATCATCATCATCATCATAATAATAATAATAATAGCCATAAGCGGCGATCATCAGGGTCCAAGCAGTCTGGCAAAGTGGAGAAAATGTATAAAACATTCCAATTTGAAAGAACTGTTTGTGTTGTGTATTGGGCATGAAATTACATAGAATTATATAGAACAGGCTACAATGAATAGGTTTAAAAGCATATGTCTTTTTAAAAAAAAATTTTGTTTTATTGTTAATAATCATAATCATTATATTAATTATATATGAGAATTGTCAGGGAAGAGACCTGCACAGGCTGTCCTGAGTGCTGGGATCTTTATTGATAATAACAGACACAGGTGAGGAGTAGGAAACGTGGATGATAACAGCAGAATATGACAGCAATGGATGATGGTAACAATGGTAGACAATTGATGAGTACAAAGATGTGAGTGTGAGGCGATTATTTTGGAGTTCTTGATGAACAGGATAATTGATGGCAGGTATGTATGGTTAGTAGTCCAGAGAGAGGGAGCGGAAAGTGGGAGGAGGCTGAGAGTCTGAATGCTTCTTTGCCATGAAAAATCGCAGAAAACTGTTATAAGAATAAAAAGAAACAACTTAGCGTGGGAAATTATAGGCCTACAATTTTTCCGTATTTTAATATTTCTTTGTTTTATTAGATGCTAATTCTACAACTGCCGTTTGTTATTTTGAATAGTGTGGAAAAGAAAATGTAATAAACAAACTTTTATCTTTCATTTGACTTGATGGTTTTGTTATTATTTGTTATAAATTTGGCTTTTTATTCTCTCTATTTCTCCTTTCGCTTTTCAGCAAACTCGTTCAACACACAAGCGTCTCCGTGCTGGTCGGCTCTATTTTTTTATTTTTTTTAATTGTTTATTTAACAGGGACAGTGAACAGTCTGCCCCAGAATTAGCTACAAAGTTCATTTCATCTGTAGTCCCTGGGCAGGAAGTATATAAGTGGTGGAAAAGAAGAAGAAGAAATAATACATGAATAGATAAAAATGTACTTAAATTAAAACAAACTTAAATTACACATGGCGTCATTAAAGCATTAATCAATAAATAACAAACCTGAAATATAAAACATGAATCATGAGCCAAACATTACGCCTAAAGTTGAGAGTACATCGCAAAAAAAACAATTACAAGAGAGTTACTGAGGTACTGTGATAAATACCATTACACATCTAAAATACATAGTATAGGAAAGACTACTAAATTAGAAAGTGCTCAGTAATATAATGGATTACAAGGTGTTCAGTGATCACATATTTGGCTTGTTTTTAGCCATATTTTCAGTTGGAACTTTTGTGCAAAAGTAGGGCATTGTCTAATGTTAGTTGGTAGCTTATACCAAGTATTGGCTGCTCTTATAGAGAAAGCTGAATGACCAAACTCTGTAGCTCTATATTGCACTTCACAATCACCTCTTGAAGAGGCTCTTGTTTGTCTTATGTTCTCTGAAAACAATGTCACAAATTATTTCAAGGGTGGTGATGCAAGGTTGTTAGCACTTTTGTACATTAGACAACATTAGACAAGTGGTAAAATTAAGAAAATTATCAAAAGTAAAACATTTCACTTTTTTAATTATATGACAGTGATATCTAGTTTTTTTTTGTCAAATATTTTTAATGTGCATTTATATAAACTATGTAAAGGCCTAAGAGTAGTTTTTCCTGCTTGTGACCATGATGTGATGCAGTATGAAAAATGGGAAAGAATCATTGGAATGTAACTGCACAGAAGTGTCAGAAGTGTATGTGTGAATCATTGCATAATATACAATCATATATACTAATGTAAAATGCGATAGTGCCTCCTGGTGGCCGATTTCAAATATAGCATCTTAACACAATTCAAAATAGCCGATGCCCCAACAATGGCCAACATAGTAAAATGGGTGTAATTCAACCCTCAGAATCTAAAGATACCACTTCTATGATTTTAGGATAAACTATACAGGAGTTATAAGCAAAAAATGTTTTTTTCATATTCCGTGACCAACAGGTGATGCTTCCCGAAACTGCTCATGTACCCTCAGGTCATAGTTACTATAAGACACAAGTTTGGTGTCAATACACCAAAGAGCTGCAGAGAGATAACCTCGTTCATTTTGGCATGCTCGCCATCATATTAGTTGATGCGTTATACACGAACGGTTTGGCCTATCAAAAATATTTTAATAAGTTCTGATGAACGGTCTAGGAGGAGCTCGCAAAAGTAGGTTTTTCAAAAAATTCAATGACGGAACTTTTTTCATGATGGAAATAAAATTGGATATTAAAATACATGACACTTGAGTCTCTGACAAACAATTCAAAAGTTTTTTTTAAAAATTTACATTTGTACTTTTTTTTTTGTTTTGATCACAAAACAAGTGAAGCCAGTCAACAGTCAGCCAACCACATCTTTTCAAACAATTGCTCATGCTGCATTACAGGGCATAACACACTCATAAGAAAGCAGTGCCCCCTTGTGCCACATATATGAGCTCACAGATGCCCATGATTTGATGTGTAAAACCATGGCATGTAAGCGTGCAGAGGAAGACTCGAGAGAAAAGGCAGAATTTTAGCAGAGCTGCAGGCTCACATTAATTTACACCGCACTTTTCAGCACAACAACTCAATAAAAAAATTTTTAAAAAACCAACTGAAAAGGGGCCATTACTTGGTCACAGCTTTTGCCCTGTTCACTGTCTCAGTTCAAGTTCATGCTCTGTGGTGTGTGTGGGTGCGTTGCCACACTATGATTGACAGGGGGGACTGAGTATGCCATCTCTCCCACCCAGAGACCATGGCCTATTTTGCTCCAGTGGTTCCCTGCTATGGACAGTTGTCACGTCGTTAAGATTCTAACTTGTGAACTCGCTTAATTAAATGTTTCTGATAATTGTTACTCTTTTTTGCTTTACTGTCTTGTTTTACCCTGTTGTGTAAAAGGTTTATTTGACTGTGATCAGAACTGCAAAATGCTACAGATGAATGAGTGGACAAAATTTAAAAGAAAAAACCTCCATACCGCATTATTATATGACTTCCAAACCCAATTTTACGATGACCAAAGACAAATTAAGCTTATTTCATGAACTGTATGCATGATTAAGTTGTGGAAAGCTCATGGATTACACTCAGTATTTTAAAATGAATCCCACTGAAAACTGATAGAGGATTTTGAAATTCCGAGTTAATCAGTGGAACCCTCAATCTTTTTAAGATGAAAATTAAACCTAATGCTGTATTTAATAAAAAAATTAATAAATAAATAATAATAAAAAAAAAAAACACCTTACTTGTTACCATAGATGTCTTGAAGCTGTAACTGCCAACAATAACTTTGAAACAAAGTAGCAATTAAAAAAAAGAAGAAATAGGAAGATTTTGACTAAAAAGATTAAACAGGCCTACAAGAAAGTTTCAAATCCAAGACTTTACAAATAATTCTTAATTATGGTAATAATTACAAAATTAAATGTTCATTTATTTATTTTTTTGCTTTCCTGCCCCATCAGCACACTTGCACATTCATACACTATGAGCAGCAGAACAGTTGAAATCTTGGCTATATATTATATCAAAAAATACAATAGTGTTTTTTGTTTTTTTCTTACTGTTTACTGTGCATTAGTGCAGAATCACTTAAAATTCATGAAGAAAAAAAATCCCAGCAATCAGTTTCTGACTGCACAACTGATATTACACCTTCCTGTGTTCTCCTTAAAATGTGGAAATGCTTGGTTTCTTGTATTTTTTTAGGTTCTGAATGATTAAATCATTTATTGATTCTTTTTAAAATGGTAAATTGCGAGCAGGGGGAAAAAAAAATCACTATCACACAACAAGCCTAGTTATATGTAAAAAATTTCTATGAGAACATAAAAAAAATTGTACAATGCAAAAACTAGATGGTTTTTAAAAGCAAAATAATTATATTTATTAAATGTGGATTAAACTGCTTACCTTCCCCTATTCAAGATATTCCTTTAAGGCAGTGGTGTGCAACCTGTTGGTCACGATCTACCAGTCAATCACTGAGGCATTTTTAGTAGATCACAACAATCCATATACTGTCAATGAACACAATACATCTTAAAATAAAAAATAAATAAACATGCAAAGGTAAAATACCCGGTGGTTGGCTAGAATCGAATACATATGCATATCGCTACATGTTTAATTGATGGTGTGTAACTGTAATTGGGCAAGGACTAGCCCAAGGAAAAAAAAAATCATTCTGGCCAATTACAGTTGTGAAATTATTAACTTTGCAGATAACTGTTTCTGGCTGCAACCTGCTGTTATGCTACATAGCTAGCTAATGTTAACTCCATATGTGTACTGTCAATGAGCAAACTCTGTTCAGAAAACTGAGGGAGCTAAAGCTGCTATCAAGGCCTCATTCCATGTTAGCCATCTCCTGGCCAAGCGAAAGAAGCCCCTTCACAGATGGTGAGTTTTTAAAAGAAGCGATTACTGTCTGACACATTATTCAGGGACATTAGAAACAAATAAGACAACACAAAAACAGCAATTACCAATGTGCTGCTTGGTCCATCAACAGTAATGAGAAGAGCAGAATTGTAATCTGAGGACATTTCTGATCAGATTCTCAAGGATTTACAAATGCTTGTTCACAAATGGAAATCATCAAGTTCAAACTGCACACATCTGACACCTGAACAACTGTATTAGGCTGGCAGTCTCAACCTATGCTCCAAATTACAAGACACTGACAGAGTTCAGGCACAACCATTACACTGACCAGATGTTAACACTGTGGCCTGTATAATTTGAACTGGACACTCTAATGGTGCATGTTGTATTAATTAAGGAATAACACATGACAGAACATCTAATAAGGAGAAGAAAATGGGTTATAAGTACTCTCAGTGTCTGTAGTGCTTTCAGTTTCCTTTTTCATTCTTCACTAGGCTCTCTCTCTCTCTCTCTCCCCCCTCTCTCTCACACACACACACACACAAACAGAGCACAGCTCGTCACTTTACGGAAAGTGGTACTGCGACCCTCTTTGCCATAAAAATGAACTTAATCCCAAAAAAACATGTCCACTGCATTTCAGCCCTTCCACAAAAGGACCAGCTGACATCATGTCAGTGATTCTCTCATTAACACAGGTGAGAGTGTTAACGAGGACAAGGCTGGAGATCACTCTGTCATGCTGATTGAGTTAGAATAACAGACTGGAAGCTTTAAAAGGAGGGTGGTGCTTGAAATTATTGTTCTTCCTCTGTTAACTATGGTTACCTGCAAGGAAACACGTACAGCCATCATTGCTTTGCACAAAAAGGGATTCACAGGCAAGGATATTGCTGCTAGTAAGATTGCACCTAAATCAACCATTTATCGGATCATCAAGACTTTCAAGGAGAGAGGTTCAACTGTTGTGAAGAAGGCTTCAGGGCGCCCAAGAAAGTCCAGCAAGTGCCAGGACCGTCTCCTAAAGTTGATTCAGCTGCGGGATCGGGGCACCACCAGTGCAGAGCTTGCTCAGGAATGGCAGCAGGCAGGTGTGAGTGCGTCTGCACTCAAGAAAAAAACAAAAAACACTATTGTATTTTTTGATATAATATATAGCCAAGATTTCAACTGTTCTGCTGCTCATAGTGTATGAATGTGCAAGTGTGCTGATGGGGCAGGAAAGCAAAAAAATAAATAAATGAACATTTAATTTTGTAATTATTACCATAATTAAGAATTATTTGTAAAGTCTTGGATTTGAAACTTTCTTGTAGGCCTGTTTAATCTTTTTAGTCAAAATCTTCCTATTTCTTCTTTTTTTTTAATTGCTACTTTGTTTCAAAGTTATTGTTGGCAGTTACAGCTTCAAGACATCTATGGTAACAAGTAAGGTGTTTTTTTTTATTATTATTATTTATTTATTTATTTTTTATTAAATACAGCATTAGGTTTAATTTTCATGATTAACTCGGAATTTCAAAATCCTCTATCAGTTTTCAGTGGGATTCATTTTAAAATACTGAGTGTAATCCATGAGCTTTCCACAACTTAATCATGCATACAGTTCATGAAATAAGCTTAATTTGTCTTTGGTCATCGTAAAATTGGGTTTGGAAGTCATATAATAATGCGGTATGGAGGTTTTTTCTTTTAAATTTTGTCCACTCATTCATCTGTAGCATTTTGCAGTTCTGATCACAGTCAAATAAACCTTTTACACAACAGGGTAAAACAAGACAGTAAAGCAAAAAAGAGTAACAATTATCAGAAGCACACTTCACACTAAGGCGAAGACTTTTGGAGGATGGCCTGGTGTCAAGAAGGGCAGCAAAGAAGCCACTTCTCTCCAGGAAAAACATCAGGGACAGACTGCTATTCTGCAAAAAGTACAGGGATTGGACTGCTGAGGACTGGGGTAATGTCATTTTCTCTGATGAATCCCCTTTCCGATTGTTTGGGGCATCTGGAAAAAAGCTTGTCCGGAGAAGAAAAGGTGAGCGCTACCATCAGTCCTGTGTCATGCCAACAGTAAAGCATCCTGTGACCACTCATGTGTGGGGTTGCTTCTCAGCCAAGGCAGTGGGCTCACTCACAATTTTGCCTAAGAACAAAGCCATGAATAAAGAATGGTACAAAAACATCCTCAGAGAGCAACTTCTCCCAACCATCCAAGAACAGTTTGGTGACGAGCAATGCCTTTTCCAGCATGATGGGGCACCTTGCCACAAGGCAAAAGTGATAACGAAGTGGCTCGGGGAACAAAACATCGACATTTTGGGTCCATGGCCAGGAAACTCCCCAGACCTTAATCCCACTGAGAATTTGTGGTCAATCCTCAAGAGGCAGGTGGACAAACAAAAACCCACAAACTCTGACAAACTCCAAGCATTGATTATGCAAGAATGGGCTGCCATCAGTCAGGATGTGGCCCAGAAGTTGATTGACAGCATGCCAGGGCCAATTGCAGAGGTCTTGAAAAAGAAGGGTCAACACTGCAAATATTGACTCTTTGCATAAACTTCATGTAATTGTCAATAAAAGCCATTGACACTTATGAAATGCTTGTGATTATACTTCAGTAACAGTAACATCTGACAAAAAGATCTAAAAACACTGAAGCACTAGACTTTGTGAAAATTAATATTTGTGTCATTCTCAAAACTTTTGGCCACGGCTGTATGTTAACACTTCCGGAACTGAGGCCATTAAGTAAGGAGATAAGTAACTATTCAATTACGATCGTTTCTGTTTGGTGGGTTTTGCCTCAGAATAAAGGTAGTGTAGTAGTGTAGTGTAGTTATTACAGTACCTTACCTTAACAAATAATTTCTGAAAACACAAAAACTAGAAGACTGTATTGGCGATTGTGGTACATTAGAGTGATGCATCAATATAGATCAAACCTGGAGAGTAAAGACAGAATTCTGACCAAGTCTTAATTTGGGCAGCTGCAAACAGGTTTTGGCCTAAAATATCCTGACAGAATTCATAATGCTATTTTAGAAAATTTGCCAGAAAAGCCAACAGAAATGCTCTGGTAACCCACCTTTCATAACATCAAAGCCTGCTTAGCCAACAGTCTCCAACCCTAATACAAAGGCTCTGGAGACCCTTCACCTTTGAAGCTTCTGGGTGATTTGCAGGTTTCTATGCATAAAGTGTGATTTATCAAGTTATTCTTGTCAGAGTATGTGCATATACAGTAATGGGGAAAAACATCCTCCTTCAATTTCTAGGGCATAAATAACAATTGTGTGGTCTTCACCAACTTATACAAACAGAATATCCTTGAGACAAATGTGAGGCCATCTGGCCAGCGACTTAAGTTGGCCCAAAATTGGGTCATGCAACAGGACAATGATTTTAAGCACATTAGCAAATCAACATCTGAATGGCTAAAGGAAAAACATTAAGATGTTGGAATTGCAAAGTCAAGACCGCAACCCTATTGAGATGCTGTGGTGGAATCCTAAGAGAGCAGTGCATTAACGAATGCCCTCAAACTATCTCACTTCTTGTCAATAATGTCAACAGAATTGACAGAGTAATTACTGACTACGGGAGTCACAACAAGGCACAGACAGGTGACAGATGAAATGTAAACTAAAACCATATAAAAGCCACATGAAAAGTTGATTTTGATTATGCATTGCTTGAAGATTTTGCACATGTAGTTATGTGCAGTGAATGTGTTTTATGAACCACAGGAACCTCTTTCCTGAGAGTGATGAGTGACTTGACCAGGCAAAGTTGTGACAAGAAATTTGGTAGGCCAAATTTGAAAGTCATGTGAAGTTTATGCAATATAAAATTTGGATTCAATACACAAAAATGTTGCAGAGCCTTACTTCCTGCTTGCTGTCAGGGAACTGCATTATGGAATTAGAAAATATGACATCCACTGGATAACTTTTGCAAGTCTTATTTGTTTAAACATGATCTCACATTTGTATGTTATGCAAGTCAGCTCAAAATCTTTAAGATTCTTTTTGTCCGGTTTGAACCAAATCATCCATAGTTTAATATAAATATATTATAAATATATCATGTAAATAATACATCTAGTATAATATAAACCATGAAAGGTGTTCAGATTGAGCCTTGGTACACTAGTTGCTTTTTCTCCCTGAGTGAGCCGCCATCTATTGCACGAATTAAGTTAGGCTGAAAGAACCTCTGCTATTCAGAAGACTTCCAGATCTTAGATTGTAAGAAAATAATCTTTTCAGCTTTTTCATTCAAGTGGTCACAGAATTTATGGTTTTGGGATTTTTTATTTTAAAAACATTTCATTAGACATTTAACGTTAATTCACCATGTGATCTCAAATACTGACAAATCTCTTCTAATCTACTATCTACGTTTTAATACAAATGAAGAAGAAATTACACAAATATAGCTGCAAGCAGCAATTAAAGGGCCAAGCACTTTCTGTCCCTACCCCTCAGTGATGGTGGAAGACCAGAAGCCATAAGAACCATCAGTGCTTCCTCCTGATGAGATATACTAAATTTGAAAAACATCAGCCTTGCTGAGATATTGTCTCATGTTTTCAATAGGCCTCCCATGTTGCAAATGAGGTCAAATATTGTTTCTTAATTTTAGGGCATGCTGCTAAATATACTGATGTCAATACGTAAAAGTGTTGCTGAGATAAGCCCTCAATTCCTGTTTGGCAGTTTACCTGTCAAATTAATTTGCAAGTCATGGACGAAACATCCCACAAATCACAAATCTGAGAAACAAGTTTTGTTTGGATATGGTGATCCATATTTTGAGTGTATGTCCTCACTTCCTGTTTGGCGAATTCAGTCAAATTTGTTTGCATTTTATGGACAGACCATGCCGTATGTAAAAATTTGCTGGTGATTAAACAAAATTAGTAAGAGAAGAAGCAAAAAAACAAAACAAAAAAACAAACAAATAAAAAAAAACACTTTTAAAAAATCAAAATGGCAGAAAATCCAATATGGTGGAAATTAAGATAATGGTATCTGTTGACCTAAAGAATCAGAGGAAAGTAAAGTCTCAATTCTATGACATTGTGCTGCAGAATTATTATTGTAACGTACGTTTGGACTTTTTTTTTTTTTTTTTTTAAACCACCCTATTGGTGGTACTAGAGAGCTTGAGTCTCGAACACCAAAATTACTGTAAAAGTAAATGCGACTTCCTCCACACAGTATGTATGTATATACACACACACACACACACACACACACACACACACACATATATATACACATACATACACACACACAGTGGGTATACAAAAGAAACACCCCCCTTTAAAATAATCACATTTTGTTGCTTTTCAGCCTGAAATAAAGACGGACACAGTTTTTGTTTTATCCAGCTGTATTTACTCAGTGCAACTTATAACATCCAAGTGAAAGATATAACACCAACATGTCAGAAATTAAAAAAAAATAAAATAAAAACCAAATGTGATTATTTTAAGGGGGTATTCTTTTCTATACCCTCTGTATATATACTCTGAGTGGTACAAAGTGTATCCAAGATGTAAAATTATAGCAATTGTCTTATTTTGGTGGTGGTGGTTGTAGTGGTGTTTGAAAAAAGTCCTTGTCACAAAAAACTGACAACCTTCACATTGGAAATTAACTTGTTCAACTATAGGCCGATGTTAAATCTTCCGTTCATGTCCAAGCTCAGACAAAACTGCAGCTTGGCAAATTCATAAACATGCTATTATATTTTATTGCTTGGCTGATTATGCACAAATGCATATAGCAGCCAATCCAGATAACAGACCCCATCCTTATAAGACTGGAGTAGATTGTTCAAAGGACACAATGTCCTGAATGATCAACTTACTTATACTAAATTAAGTCACAAGAAAGGTGCATAATTGTTCCTAGCGCTGTCAAAAACAAGTGCTTTTCAATTCTACAAGAGCCAAGGGGGAATCTTGCTATTAGCAGGGGAATAATGACTTACTTTTGTAGGACCTGTTCCTGGCCACAAACCTTCAGGACGTAGCTGCTGATGTCCACTTGGCTCAGGTCATCATGGGCCCAGCAGAGTGCCTGCATTATCAGCAGCTCCACTGGTGAACTCACTACAAGGTAGAAAATTAGACAGAGAAAGGACTTGACATGATGGCCATCTAAAAACAAAATGCAGGGTAAATAAAAGGTAAAATAAAAAAAATATTAATAATAAATCACCAAAAACAAATTTTGAACTTTATTAAACATTATGCAGATTTGTCAGTTGGTGCTAAGCCCTATTCGGGGTAAAATGGGATAACCATAGGGATATTCGAAACAGATGTTTGCAAGTTAGGGACTTATCGTCCCAAAAACAGCTTTCAAAAGTCATTAAATGAATAGAAAATATACAAAGACATTTCTTTGCATGTGTCCCTGCACCTGGATAATTTGCTTAAGAAAGGCCCTTGTAGACTTTTATGCTATAATGATGACTTCATTTGAGTGGAGACAGACAACACTAGAAATAAGATGAGACCTCAGTATACCATACACTGTTTTTGTGAAAAGCTGGGAATAGCCAAATACTAGCTAGCTAGAAAACAGGTTTTCCTCACTCTGACCACATACCATGCAATTATAATGTGACACTTTTCACTTCTTACCCAACAGCAAAAAAAGCATTCAAATTAAGGTGCATGGTTTAAAAAGAAATTAATTTTGAATTGCCACCTGTACAGTGAGGGAAAAAAGTATTTGATCCCCTGCTGATTTTGTACGTTTGCCCACTGACGAAGAAATGATCAGTCTATAATTTTAATGGTAGGTGTATTTTAACAGTGAGACAGAATAACAACAAAAAAACCCAGAAAAACGCATTTCAAAAAAGTTATAAATTGATTTGCATTTTAATGAGTGATCTGATCCCCTATCAATCAGAAAGATTTCTGGCTCGCAGGTGTCTTTTACACAGGTAATGAGCAGAGATTAATCTCAGCTCGTTACCTCTATAAAAGACACCTGTCCACAGAAGCAAGCAATCAATCAGATTCCAAACTCTCCACTATGTCCCAGACCAAAGAGCTGTCCAAGGATGTCAGGAACAAGATTGTAGACCTACACAAGGCTGGAATGGGCTACAAGACCATCGCCAAGCAGCTTGGTTAGAAGGTGACAACAGTTGGTGCGATTATTCGCAAATGGAAGAAACGGTCAGTCTCCCTCAGTCTGGGGCCCCATGCAAGATCTCACCTCGTGGAGTTTCAATGATCATGAGAACGGTGAAGAATCAGCCCAGAACTACATGGAAGGATCTTGTTAATGATCTCAAAGCAGCTGGGACAAAGAAAACACACTACGACGTGAAGGACTGAAATCCTGCAGCACCCGCAAGGTCCCCCTGCTCAAGAAAGCACATGTACAGGCCCATCTGAAGTTTGCCTGAATGATTCAGAGGAGAACTGAGTGAAAGGGTTGTGGTCAGATGAGACCAAAATTGAGCTCTTTGGCATAAACTCAACTCGTAATGTTTGGAGGAGGAGGAATGCTGCCTATGACCCCAAGAACACCATCCCCACCGTCAAACATGGAGGTGGGAACATTATGCTTTGGGGGTGTTTTTCTGCTAAGGGGACAGGACAACTGCACTGCATCAAAGGAACGATGGACGGGGCCATGTACTGTCAAATCTTGGGTGAGAACCTCCTTCCCTCAGCCAGGGCATTGAAAATGGGTTGTGGATGGGCATTCCAGCATGAAAATGACCCAAAACACACAGCCAAGGCAACAAAGGAGTGGCTCAAGAAGAAGCACATTAAGGTCCTGGAGTGGCCTAGCCCGTCTCCAGAACTTAATCCCATAGAAAATCTGTGGAGGGAGCTGAAGGTTCGAGTTGCCAAACATCAGCCTTGAGACCTTAATGACTTGGAGAGGATCTGCAAAGAGGAGTGGGACAAAATCCCTCCTGAGATGTGTGCAAACCTGGTGGCCAACTACAAGAAACATCTGACCTCTGTGATTGCCAACAAGGGTTTTGCCACCAAGTACTAAGTCGAAGGGGTCAAATACTTATTTCACTCATTAAAATGCAAATCAATTTATAACTTTATTGAAATACATTTTTCTGGATTTTTTTGTTGTTATTCTGTCTCTCACTGTTAAAATACACCTACCATTAAAATTATAGACTGATCATTTCTTTTGTCAGTGGGCAAACGTACAAAATCAGCAGGGGATCAAATAATTTTTTTCCCCCCACTGTACTGGTGGCAATTCAGAATTCATTTTGAATTATTCCACTCCAGAATTATTGGCATTCTTCAAATAAATGAGCAAACATTTATTATGCACAATAATTTAAATTTTCCACTCAGATGTTACCAAACCTCTAAATCAAGGGTGATCCTTCTCAAGAGTTCCCACAGGACATAAGCCTCAGGCGGGTGTTGGAAAACCCCAGGCTGAGGCTCTTACAGTTGGTGATTGTACTATGATTGGGTAAAGGGCAGTGTTGAACTCTACTAACGATACTGTTGAGCGATAAAAGGAGCACTTTGAGGAAGTCCATAAATGAATGTACGTGCCCCCCATTCATGAGGCAATGTCATAAATTTCTGGTGTTTTGGAGTCTAGAGGTACGCTCACACATACAGTGAGCTATGAAGTTGCCAGCAGCTGTACCTACTACTGGTTGCCATAGTAACATTGGTGGCGCAACTAGTATTCCACTTTTGACAAAAAAGTGTTCTTGCTGCTAAAATTAAACATTATACAGGTGCATCTCAATAAATTAGAATGTCGTGGAAAAGTTCATTTATTTCAGTAATTCAACTCAAATTGTGAAACTCGTGTATTAAATAAATTCAATGCACACAGACTGAAGTAGTTTAAGTCTTTGGTTCTTTTAATTGTGATGATTTTGGTTCACATTTAACAAAAACCCACCAATTCACTCTCTCAACAAATTAGAATATGGTGACATGCCAATCAGCTAATCAACTCAAAACAGCTGCAAAGGTTTCCTGAGCCTTCAAAATGGTCTCTCAGTTTGGTTCACTGGGTAAACCACAAACATTCACCAAAGAAGCTGGCTGTTCACAGAGTGCTGTATCCAAGCATGTTAACAGAAAGTTGAGTGGAAGAAAAATGTGTGGAAGAAAAAGATGCACAACCAACCGAGAGAGCCGCAGCCTTATGAGGATTGTCAAGCAAAATCGATTCAAGAATTTGAGTGAACTTCACAAGGAATGGACTGAGGCTGGGGTCAAGGCATCAAGAGCCACCACACACAGACGTGTCAAGGAATTTGGCTACAGTTGTCGTATTTCTCTTGTTAAGCCACTCCTGAACCACAGACAACATCAGAGGCATCTTACCTGGGCTAAGGAGAAGAAGAACTGGACTGTTGCCCAGTGGTCCAAAGTCCTCTTTTCAGATGAGAGCAAGTTTTGTATTTCATTTGGAAACCAAGGTCCTAGAGTCTGGAGGAAGGGTGGAGAAGCTCATAGCCCAAGTTGCTTGAAGTCCAGTGTTCAGTTTCCACAGTCTGTGATGATTTGTGGTGCGATGTCATCTGCTGGTGTTGGTCCATTGTGTTTTTTGAAAACCAAAGTCACTGCATCCATTTACCAAGAAATTTTGGAGCACTTCATGCTTCCTTCTGCTGACCAGCTTTTTGAAGATGCTGATTTCATTTTCCAGGAGGATTTGGCACCTGCCCACACTGCCAAAAGCACCAAACGTTGGTTAAATGACCATGGTGTTGGTGTGCTTGACTGGCCAGCAAACTCACCAGACCTGAACCCCATAGAGAATCTATGGGGTATTGTCAAGAGGAAAATGAGAAACAAGAGACCAAAAAATGCAGATGAGCTGAAGGCCACTGTCAAAGAAACCTGAGCTTCCATACCACCGTGCCACAAACTGATCACCTCCATGCCGCGGCGAATTGAGGCAGTAATTAAAGCAAAAGGAGCCCCTACCAAGTATTGAGTACATGTACAGTAAATGAACATACTTTCCAGAAGGCCAACAATTCACTAAAAATGTTTTTTTTATTGGTCTTATGAAGTATTCTAATTTGTTGAGATTTGTTGTGAATTGGTGGGTTTTTGTTAAATGTGAGCCAAAATCATCACAATTAAAAGAACCAAAGACTTAAACTACTTCAGTCTGTGTGCATTGAATTTATTTAATACATGAGTTTCACAATTTGAGTTGAATTACTGAAATAAATGAACTTTTCTGTCCAAGGATGTCAGGGACAAGATTATAGACCTACACAAGGCTGGAATGGGCTACAAGACCATCGCCAAGCAGCTTGGTGAGAAGATGACAACAGTTGGTGCGATTATTCGCAAATGGAAGAAACTGTCAGTCTCCCTCGGTCTGGAGCTCCATGCAAGATCTCACCTCGTGGAGTTTCAATGATCATGAGAACGATGAGGAATCAGCCCAGAACTACACAGGAGGATCTTGTTAATGATCTCAAGGCAGCTGGGACCATAGTCACCAAGAAAACAATTGGTAACACTACGCCGTGAAGGACTGAAATAATGCAGTGCCCGCAAGGTCCCCCTGCTCAAGAAAGCACATGTACAGGCCTGTCTGAAGTTTGCCTGAATGATTCAGAGGAGAACTGGGTGAAAGTGTTGTGGTCAGGTGTGGTCAGATCTCTTTGGCATCAACTCAACTCGCCGTGTTTGGAGGAGGAGGAATGCTGCCTTTGACCCCAAGTCATAACACCGTCCCCACCGTCAAACATGGAGGTGGGAACATTATGCTTTGGGGGTGTTTTTCTGCTAAGGGGACAGGACAACTGCACCGCATCAAAGAGATGATGGACGGGTCCATGTACCGTCAAATCTTGGGTGAGAACCTCCTTCCCTCAGCCAGGGCATTGAAAATGACCTTAATGACTTGGAGAGGATCTGCAAAGAGGAGTGGGACAAAATCCCTCCTGAGATGTGTGCAAACCTGGTGGCCAACTACAAGTAACGTCTGACCTCTGTTATTGTCAACAAGGGTTTTGCCACCAAGTACTAAGTCGAAGGGGTCAAATACTTATTTCCCTCATTAAAATGCAAATCAATTTAGATCTTTTTTGAAATGCGATTTTCTGGATTTTTTTTTTGTTGTTATTCTGTCTCTCACTGTTAAAATTCACCTACCATTAAAATCATAGACTGATCATTTCTTTGTCAGTGGGCAAACGTACAAAATCAGCAGGGGATCAAATACTTTTTCCCCCACTGGATAAGAGTGGTGGCAGGAGCACACAGGTGGACTATATCTTATGTAGACACTGTAATCTGATGGAGATTAGCAATTGCAAAGTAGTGGTAGGAGAGAGTGTAGCTAGACAGCATAGGATGGTGGTGTTTAAGATGACTCTGGTGGTGAGGAAGATGAGAGCAAAGGCAGAGCAGAAGACAAAGTGGTGGAAGCTGGAAAAGGAAGAGTGCTGTGCGGTTTTCAGGGAGGAGTTGAGACAGGCTTTAGGTGGTCAGGAGGTGCTTCCAGATGACTGGACTACTACAGCCAAAGTGATCAGGGAGACAGGTAGGAAGGTGCTAGGTGTGTCATCTGGAAGGAGGAAAGAAGACAAGGAGACTTGGTGGTGGAATGAGGAAGTTCAGGAGAGTATCCAGAGGAAGAGGTTAGCTAGGAAGAAGTGGGACAGTGAGAGGACAGAGGAAAGTAGACAGGAATATAGGGAGATGCAGCGTGAGGTTAAGATAGAGGTGGCAAAGGCCAAACAGAAAGCTTACAAGGACATGTATGCAAGGTTAGATAGTAAGGAAGGTGAGAGGGATTTGTATCAGTTGGCAAGGCAGAGGGATAGAGATGGAAAGGATGTGCAGCAGGTTAGAGTGATTAAAGATAGAGATGGAAATGTGTTGACAGGTGACAGGAGGGTGAGGGAAAGGTGGAAGGAGTACTTTGAGGAACTGATGAATGAGAGAGAGAGGAGGAGTAGAGGCAAATATTGTTGAGCAGGAAGTAGAAGGGATTAGCAAGGGTGAAGTTAGGAGAGCTTTGAAGAGGATGAGGAGAGGAAAGGAGGCTGGTCCTGATGACATACCAGTGGAGGTATGGAAGTGTCTAGGAGAGATGACAGTAGAGTTTTTAACTAGGTTGTTCAACGAAGTCTTAGAGAGTGAGAGGATGCCTGAGGAATGGAGGAGAAGTGTTTTGGTGCCGATTTTTAAGAACAAGGGAGATGTGCAGAGTTGCGGAAACTGGAGAGGTATTAAGCTGATGAGCCATTCAATGAAGTTGTGGGAAAGAGAAGTGGAAGCAAGGCTAAGGGGAGAAGTGAGCATTTGTGAGCAGCAGTATGGTTTCATGACAAGAAAGAGCACTACAGATGCAATATTTGCTTTGAGAATGTTGATGGAGAAGTACAGAGAGGGTCAGAAAGAGCTGCATCGTGTCTTTGTAGATTTAGAGAAAGCGTATGACAGGGTGCCAAGAGGGGAGCTGTGGTATTGTATGAGGAGGTTTGGAGTGGCAGGGAAGTATGTTAGAGTGGTGCAGGATATGTATGAGAGCAGTAGGACAGTGGTAAGGTGTGCGGTAGGTGTGACAGAGGAGTTCACGGTGAAGGTGGGACTGTATCAAGGATCAGCTCTGAGCCCCTTCTTGTTTGCGGTGGTGATGGACAGGCTGACAGATGAGGTCAGACAGGAATCTCCATGGACTATGATGTTTGCGGATGACATTGTGATCTGTAGTGAGAGCAGAGAGCAGGTGGAGGAAAGTCTAGAGATGTGGAGGTTTGCTCTGGAGAGAAGAGGAATGAAGGTTAGTCGCAGCAAGACAGAATACATGTGTGTGAATGAGAGGGATCCAAGTGGAACAGTGAGGTTACAGGGAGAAGAGATAAAGAAGGTGCAGGATTTTAAGTACTTAGGGTCAACAGTCCAGAGCAATGGGGAGTGTGGAAAAGAGGTGAAGAAGCGTGTGCAGGCAAGTTGGAATGGGTGGAGAAAAGTGTCAGGTCTGCTGTGTGATAAAAGAGTACCAGCAAGAATGAAAGGAAAGGTGTACAGGACAGTAGTGAGACCAGCGATGTTGTATGGTTTGGAGACAGTTGCACTGAGGAAAAGACAGGAGGAAGAGTTAGAGGTAGCAGAGCTGAAGATGTTGAGGTTCTCTTTGGGAGTGACGAGGATGGATAGGATCAGGAATGAGTACATCAGAGGGACAGAACATGTGAGATGTTTTGGAGACAAAGTTAGAGAGGCCAGGTTGAGATGGTTTGGACATGTTCAGAGGAGGCAGAGTGAATATATCGGTAAAAGGATGCTGAGGTTAGAGCTGCCAGGCAGGAGGCTGAGAGGATGACCAAAGAGGAGGTTTATGGATGTAGTGAAGGAGGACATGAAGGTAGTCCGTCTGAGAGAAGAGGATGCAGGGGATAGGGCTAGATGGAGGCAGATGATTCGCTGTGGCGACCCCTGAAGGGAACAGCCGAAAGGAAAAGAAGAAGTAGTTACTAATTCCCCTAATTCCCCCTGATTACTGCAAACTCCGTTCAATCAAATCATCACTTAAATAGAACTTTTTCAGTAGCATGAAGTTGGATAAAATGTCTTAGCCAGTAAGACACGCAGAAAAAAACTGAAAGAAAAAGGGAAAGAAATACCAGAAATGATGAGGAAGGTGGTAATTGAAATACATCAGTCTTGGAAGGGTTACAAAGTTATTTCAAAGGCTCTGGGATGCCAAAGAACCACAGTGAGAGCCATTATCTCCAAATAGAAAAATTCAGCACAGTAGTGAACCTTCCCAGAAGTGGCCGACCTTACAAAATTAATCCAAGAGCACAGCAACTACTCATCCAGCAAGTCACAAAAAAGCCAAGGACAACATCAAATGACCTACAGGCCTCTTGCATCAATAAAGGTCACTGCTCATGACTCCACTATCAGAAAGACACTGGGCAAAAATGGCATCCATGGAAGTGTGGTCATGCAAACACCACTGCTAACCCAGAAGAATATTAAGGCTCGTCTGAATTTTGCCAAAACACACCCTGATGATCCTCAAACCTTTTGCGAGAATGTTCTGTGGATTGAGGAGTCCTGTGGAAATGTGTGGAAGACAGGGGTCCTGTTACATCTGACATAAACCAAACACAGAATTCCACAAAAAAAACCCATCATATCTACAGTCAAGCATGGTGGTGGGTAGGTAGGTATCGCTTTTTATGCCAGGTCAGCATCTATGGCTATTTCATGGCAAAACCAGACTTACAAACATTACAAGTGTTACATAAATACAAATGAAAGGAAGTTACAGCAGGTGTGGCTATATGAGGTGTTTTACATTTGCATGTGATAGAAATTCTAAAACCTTTTCTGGTAAAAACTTGCAGAACAAGTCCTTAAGAGAGCTTACTGGGTAAAACTGTTGTCTACTTCTGCTAAGCGCAGAACAGTCCAATAAAAGATGCTTAATGGAGAGCGGGGAATTGCAGAACATACATAGTCAGGCTTTAGCCTTTTAGTAGGAATGCATCGGTTAGTCTTGAGTGGCCTATGCAACATCTAGTGTATACCACTTAGTCAAATCTTGTTTTAAAAGAGTTTAAGAGTCTGTTGGGAATTTTAGTGTGGATAGCATGTAATTTATTATTTATACACGTATACACTCCATTCCTCTTGCTAGAACTATATAGTGGTTAACAGAAGGTTTAAGATCAGAGGGGGGGATTTGACAATCTTCTACTTTCCACTTAATTGCCTCCTTTGCAGCCATATGTGCTTGTTCGTTTCCTGTTAGTCTGATATGACTTGCAACCCAGCAGAAGATGATGGTAGTGGGTTGGTGCTGTAATTGGTCCACTTTACTTAAGATGCAGTCTACCAAGGGGTGATCAGTTTTTAAAGCTTCCATTGCTTGGAGACAGGATTTGGAGTCTGTGAAGATATTAAAGTTGTTTTGTTGAGTTTTTCCAATATATTCCAGGGCTAGTAGTAGGGAACATGCTTCAGCTGTGAAGACTGAACATTGTTTGGGAATGCGAGTTCCATAACGTTGTTGTCCAATCAATATTGCTGCAGTTACACTGTTATCCACTTTCGAGCCATCTGTGAATATAGGTATGTGAGAAGGGAAGAGATTTCTGATGTCTAAATATTGCTGTTTGTATATATTTGGGTGCGTCGTTCCTTTCTTCTGCAGAGTCAGATCCATGTTGATGATTGGTTTCTTTAGTGTGCAAGTGGTTAACTGAACTGAAGTGCATTTGGTTTTTGCCTTTAGTTTTATAGTGTATTGGAGTGATAGCTTCAACCATCTATTATGAAGTGATGGTTCGTTGGTTTAAGCATACAGAACTTACAAAATTCCTCCAAGAACACAGCAACTACTCATCAAACAAGTCACAAAAGAGCCAAGGACAACATAAAAAGACCTACAGGCCTCTGTTGCATCTGTAGCAAGAAAAATCTGAACCCGTTCTCAATTGACCACAATTGCCTTTCAGTTGTGCTCATCTTCTTCCCCCTGTAACAGATGCAAAGGTCGTCCATATATAGGCTGCAGAATATACTGGGTCTAATGTTATTTACGATGCTGTTAATTTTTATACTGAAGATGGTAACCAAGAGTATGCTTCCCTGAGGAACTCAAAGTTCTTGTTTATGTACGTTTGATAAGGTGCTTCCCACTTGGACCCTGAAATATCTGCTGGCTAAAAAGTTGAAGATGGGTCGTCGTCCTCTGAAACCCATTTGGTACAAGTCTTTCAAGATGCTGTACTTCCAGGTTGTATCGTATGCTTTTTCCAGGTCAAAGAAGACAGCAACAACATGTTCTTTTCTAATGAAACCATCTCGGATGTATGACTCTAGTCTGATCAGGTGATCCAGGGTGCTCTTTCCGCATCTGAATCCACACTGGAAGTTATTGATTTGTTTCCACAATTCCAGTGTCCAGACGAGTCTGTTGTTTACCATCCTTTCCATGGTTTTGCAGAGGCAACTGGTGAGTGCGATTGGCCGATAGTTGTTTGGGTTAGTGTGATCTTTTCCTGGTTTAGGGATGGGAATTATTATTGCTTCTTTCCAAGCGGGTGGTATTTTACCAGTGGACCAAACAGAGTTGAAATTATCCAAAATTAGGGATAGTGTGCTATGGGGTAAGTGCTTTAAGAACTGGTAATGGATTTTATCTGGGCCAACTGCAGTATCCTGTGAGCATTTCAGAGAGTTTAATAGTTCTTCCATCTTGAAGAATTGATTATATGGTTCCTTATTATTAGAGGGGAAATTCAGTGGTATACTTTCCTGTTGTGCTCGTGTAGTCTGAAATTCAGGGAGGCAGTGTCCAATTGATGAGTTCTCTTCAAAGGACTCTGCTAGTGTGTTTGCTATGTCTGCTGCCTTTGTCTGAAGAGTGTCTTGTTTTTTGATGTGTTGAATGTGTGATCCACTTCCAACGCCCTTCATCTTACGAACCATGTTCCAGATCCTCTTTGTAGGTGTATTGCATGTCAAGTTTGATACAAATCGCCTCCAACTTTGTTTTTTGGCTAGTTTAATGATTCTGCGAGCTTGAGCTCTACGGATTTTAAATCTTATTAGGTTTGTGGTTGATGGGTTGATGAAAAAAGCCTTTTTCCGTGCTTTGATAGCCTCTTTACACTGCTCATTGAACCATGGGTTAGCCTTACAATGTGGTCTGGTTGAGGTCTTTGGTATTGTTTCGTCTGTGATAGTTATTAATTGATCTGTGAAGCTTTTAATGGGGTCCTGGTTGTCTTGCTGTATTGGGGTAACTCTCGCGCTGCACAGGGTTTGGAAGGAAGACCAATTCGCTTTCTTGAGGTGCCATCTTGAGGGTCTTTATTGGATGTCTGCTTTTGTAAAGGAGATGATGAGGGGAAAGTGGTCGCTCCCACATAGGTCATCCCAGACCTGCCACGAGCAATCTAGAAGAATCTCTGCACTGCATATGGTCAGATCAATTGCCGAGTAGGTGCCATGTCCTGGATGGAGGTAAGTTTTAGTCCCATCAATCAAACAACTCATGGGGATGGTAGTTGGGCAGCAAGTTTTGCTGTGTAATGATTTCGTTGGGAGGTATGTAGATAGAGCATAGAGTGATGACTTTATGGAGAGTAACTCGGACTGCTGTAGCTTGTAGTTGGGTATCTAATGCAATGTGACTGTGGATTGTCTTGTTTCACTAGTACTGCTGATCCACCAGTGGGTCGTTGTAAGTTTGGTCCATATGCATTGTACATTGTGAAATTTTTGAGGGTCAAGGGATCGCTTGGCAATAAGTGAGTTTCCTGGATACAATAAGTGAGCAGATTTAAAATGGTAGTTAAGCGTTGCAATTCTGCAAAGTTAGCTCTGAAGCCCTGGCAATTCCATTGAATTATGTGGTTATTAGTCATCAAGTTGGGAAGATGGGGACAGGTCCCCTATTCTTACACTTGGGGGAGAGGCTTTGTGTACGGCTAGGCATAGCCTCAGCCATTTCGACATCCTTTGGGTTGTCCGATTTTTGTCTTGATTTGGTTTTGATTCTTGGGTTACTGTATTAAGTGATTTCTTTTTCTCTCTAGACTCTCTCTGTTCCAACTGTGAGCTCTGGATCACGTCAGTCTGAATGGACACGTTCCTGCTTTTTTGGGCGGACAGACTCCTTGCACTGCCTATAGTTTGAGGTTTGTCTGTAGTTACCCAGGTCATTTCTGTTTGAAAGCTAGTTGTTTGCAGTTTCGGTTTAACCATAGCAGCGTAGGTCATACTCAGCGCCAGAGCAGGGAGTTCTTCAGCTTGCTTATGTGCCGATGCAGCAGTCCTTTAATGCTTTAATCTTTCCAACTCTCTCACCTTTTAATCTGTACAATCTGTCTCAAAATACTTTCCTGCTAAATCCATTGTCAACAACATCATGCTTGTCATATTGTAGAATGCTAGCCAAGCTGAATCTCTGCATTGTAGTGATTGCATGAGTTCAGCTGCATCATATAGCTGGACTGCATTCTGGAACGTTGAGCTCAATGCAGTCTACACTACTTCTATGCTGGACTTAGATGGAAAATGCTGAGTGTAGAAAGACATTTTGTTTTTAGGAGTTCCTTATCACTTATGTTTGAGAGGCATTGTAGCTGCATTGTAACTAATAATACCCTTAAGATGGCAGAGTGGCAGACAACTGCTAACTTCTCACAGGAATTAAAAAAAAATAAGGCACCAACGAGCAAATCTGCACCAGAATTGATCTGGCTTGATATTTTTTATATGGCACATCACAAATATTTCAATATAAACATGTATTTCAGGGTAGACTTTTCCTTTAAGCTCTTGCCTTTAACATCTTAGCTCAGTACAGTTCTTTGTTCTGTGATAGTCTGTCATCTCTCATCATCCTTTCCTTCACCATCACTGAGAACATGAAGTTTCTTCTATGTCCAACACCTGGCATAAGTGGCACAGAATTAACTGACTGTCCAAACAACTCTTTTTTCATAATTATTTTAAAATAAATTAAGATCTTCAGTAGGGAGATCTTAAAAGGTACTGAGCACTATTTTAGAGAAAAAGGGATTAACAAAGCCCTGATAAACAACATTTTTGCAATCAATGACATTCCATGCATGAAAGGCTACAATGGCTTTATCTCTTTGGCAAGCACTGACAAGGCAAGCTAAGATGCATCAGAGAAGAATGTTTTGTTGCCCTGCTACAAAGTTAGACAACAGAGGCAATTAAGGTTCATACAGGACTACAATGTAGGCTAAATGTAACAAATACTATGTTTATTTTTGTTGAGCTTAAAGCTGCAGACATCACTTTTTTTTTTTTTTTTTAACACCGCCTCCACTCTTCTGGGAAGGCTTTCCACTAGATTTTGGAACATATCTGTGGGAATTTTTGCTCATTCAGACAGAATGAATGATATCAGGTGAGAAGGCCTAGTGCACAGTCAGCATTCCAGTTCATCCCAAAATTGTTCAGTGGGGTTAAGGTCAGATCTCTGTGCAGACTACTCCAGTCCTTCCACACCAACCTTGGCAAACCATGTCTTTATGGACCATGTTTTGTGCTCAGGGGCACTGTGCTGGAATGCTGGAACAGTTTTGTGACATGCTGGAACAGGTTTGGGCTAGGCCCCGTCGTTCCCATGAGGGAAATCATATTGCCAGAGTTAGGGTTAGACATACAAAGAAATTCTAAACAATTGTCTGCTTCCAAGTTTATGGCAATAGTTTGGGGAAGGCCCACATACAGGTGTGATGATCAAGTGTTCACATACATTTGGACATAGTGTACATCACGTTTTTAAAATAAATGTACCTAAAACTCAGACAATGGGAATAGGACCTATTAAAATCATACATACAGTAAAATCTTTTTCACCCAGATGTTTTCTGAAAATCGCTACTTCTCCATCAACTCTATTAGCCTTAGTCCAATTTCAGCAAACATTATTGACAAATTGCTCAGAAGGGGAAGCAAGCCTATCAAATGGCAGGGAAGAATTTGCATGCCTAAGATTAATATAATTCCTAGATTGCTTTACCCATTAAAGATGCTATCATTCACTGACAATTTTTTTTGTTAGTACAGACAAACTTTTCCCACATTTTCTGACCAGTCAGGCACTGCTCAGGCCATTAATGGCTGCTCCATTCAAATGTGAAGAGGGGCTGGGGTGGGTTCCCACCTCCCTGCCCTCAGCAGGGATTCCCCTGGGGCACATGGTGCACATCTTTAACCAAGTGAGCGCTATCCGTGGTCAATTGAGTGCATTGACCTCATATCTGGTCATAAGAAAAGAGACAGTGTGGATAACACTTTGTAAGTTCTGGTAAATTATACAATACAATACCTAGAAGCAGATTCCTCGGCACACAGGAGACAATTCAGAGTGCCTGCACGTCACTGAGTCAGAATCTGTCCAAAACACTACATTTATGTTACAGACAGTCTGCAAACCTTATGAACTGTTGGAGGTTTAATTTTTTTAACACCTGCAGATAGATTGTCTGGTCAAACTAATTCATAAAACTTTTTAGAATGTGGTTTGCATGTTTGTGCACAATAGCCGTAGGAATTGGGAAACTATTATTCTATGAACTGGAAATCCCATAAGTCTCCATGGGGTTCACCCCATTCTTCCAATTTAAGCCCCAGGGCATCAAAAAATTCAATACATTCCTGACCTCATAGGAAAACTCCATAAGCTAGGGCAAATAACAAAGGAGAATTCCCTACAGGCCCAGGAACATCAATGCTATATAATGGGGTGCTCAGTTGACAGAGTTTCCACTGGTTTATCAGTTTATTTATTTTTATTTATTTATTTATTTTTTTTTTTTTTTAAAGGGACACTAATTTTACTACCATGTTGAGCTCTAAATAAACTCACCAAATGGCAAGGGCCATTCAAGGTCATACAAAGAGATTAGGAAGTTGACTATGAGGTAAAGCAAATAGATAAAGGTGATGCACAACAAACTCCTAAAACATGGAGTGACGCATAAAGGCATCTGTGTAAATGTAAATGAAAAACGTGGCTGAATACACTCTGGTCCCCTGAGGAGTGCACCCCTCCCTGATGTACTACATATTTACCATGTGATCCTCCTAAAGCCATGAACAGAAGCAGTTCCTATTGCTCTGGTGACACTGTTTGTTGAGAAGGAGAGGCTAGATTCAGATGTGAACCAAAAAGCAGCTCAAACCAATCTAGTCACCTGTGGAGACCACCTCTCCCCATCCCAGAGGGCAAAGGCTAACAGCAATAATTTTGTAAATGTCCAAATATTTATGGACCTGACTGTATATACCACTCAAGTTTAATGACAATATCTCAATGTTAAACTTGTCAAAAGCCTGCTGGAAGTTGACTGTCCAATAGTGGCCACAAGTAATCAAGGCATCATTTTAAAAGCACTTAAAGAATAGCACAAGAATATATAACAAAGTTCAGCTTGATCAGATGCGAACCCTGCGAAAGTTATTTAATATTACAGCACCCCATATTGACAAACAAAGCCCCAAATGCCCTTAAAATCTTGCTCTGGACATTTCTTTTAATTTTTGTGTGAATCCATGAGTAATTGAGGAAATTAAGCCACACACAGAATCCTGAATAGCCTATGCTGACCTTATTATTTACAAATCTCAACATATTATGGAGGCTCAGGTACTGAGCATTTTGACAACAATTTTTGGAACATATGCCAGAAATCCAAGAACCAGTGCTGCCTTCAAGCCCTGATGGGATCATAATTACAAGGCACATGATGGCTTCCACACATGCTATGCAAATGAACGCCACCACAATGTCATACTTACAACTTGGAACCTGTATTTTTCTATGTATTTCTATGTATTTTTCAACTTTCCAAGCTGGGGGTGTTTCAATAAGAAAAAGTCATGGTGGCCCCCAATATGAATGTGACGTCTAGAGCATACAGCAAGATTTAATTGTTAATTATGCATGTAACTGTTCAGATCTTTATTTTTATTCAGTAGCGTAAAATTTTACATAAAACTTAAAAATAAATAACGTAAAACTTATAAATAAAACAACAGATAAACTATAGTTCTCACTCCATAAATCTTGTCTTAACCAAAACCACTTATACACACAGCATGTCACAAAACTAACACATGAACTTCCAAGAAGGACTTGAAGGCAGCATAGTCGGAAATATGGTATTACATGGTAATATGGTATTGCTAGTACTCTCATAATAAGCGATCAAAGCGAGATGAAATAAAGTTTAAACACAAGGGACCTAGCCTGTGGGTAACAAAATAATTTGTAAATAGAAATTTTACCATCGCAGGTGAAGGTCACAGGCTGCTGGGAGTCCAAAATTTCAATGGAAACTTTCACACTGCTACTATTGTCTCCCACTACCTCCCTGTGAGAGATCACTGGGCTCAAAACATATCCAGGATTGGTAGAATCATCATCAAATGCAAACTTTGATTTTAGTCTGTAAAGAGAATAAACATACATACTTGAAATCTTCTGACTGGCATAAAAAAATCTGCAATCAAATACTGGGTTTGATTTAACAAACACTGAAAACATTGGTGACATTAACATTGGTAAAACAGTTTCCAGACCTTGTATTAAATACCCAAAAGAATGGCTATAGAGGTCACATTCATAATAAAACACAGACTCTCACACAATTCACACACAATTCTTCTTTCACTTTGAATGACTTACTTTGCTATATCTTCACAGAATGATAAGACTTCTAAGTTTTGGCCCCAGTTTTCTTGTAAAAGGTCATTCTTTCCAAGTGCATTCCCACTTTCATTAGTGACCTGTAAAACACACAATGAGGAGGGGGAGGGGTAGCTCTGGTCAGCATTATACAGCATTGGGAAGGGTGTATGGGGCATGTGATGTTAACCAAAAACCCAGGAAATGGCAAGATGTGAAAGAGTGATAGATTTTTTTTTATTATTATTTAATTAACTCACTCAGTAATCACAGGTAATCTGTTCAAAATGTATCCGACTGTACACAATATACAGAATTCAAAAAGTACTTTAATAAAAAAAAATGTTCAATATTTTTTCCTAAGAGGAAATACAACTTTAACATTGATTCAAGATTTTCCTCAGAAATAATACTTTTCTAAAAATAATACTTTTATTAATAATACGCATTTTCCACTGTTGTACCAAGAAGTACAGGTGCATCTCAATAAATTAGAATGTCGTGGAAAAGTTCATTTATTTCAGTAATTCAACTCAAATTGTGAAACTCGTGTATTAAATAAATTCAATGCACACAGACTGAAGTAGTTTAAGTCTTTGGTTCTTTTAATTGTGATGATTTTGGCTCACATTTAACAAAAACCCACCAATTCACTATCTCAACAAATTAGAATATTTCATAAGACCAATAAAAAAAACATTTTTAGTGAATTGTTGGCCTTCTGGAAAGTATGTTCATTTACTGTACATGTACTCAATACTTGGTAGGGGCTCCTTTTGCTTTAATTACTGCCTCAATTCGGCACGGCATGGAGGTGATCAGTTTGTGGCACTGCTGAGGTGGTATGGAAGCCCAGGTTTCTTTGACAGTGGCCTTCAGCTCATCTGCATCTTTGTTCTCTTGTTTCTCATTTTCCTCTTGACAATACCCCATAGATTCTCTACGGGGTTCAGGTGTGGTGAGTTTGCTGGCCAGTCAAGCACACCAACATCATGGTCATTTAACCAACTTTTGGTGCTTTTGGCAGTGTGGGCAGGTGCCAAATCCTGCTGGAAAATGAAATCAGCATCTTCAAAAAGCTGGTCAGCAGAAGGAAGCATGAAGTGCTCCAAAATTTCTTGGTAAACGGGTGCAGTGACTTTGGTTTTCAAAAAACACAATGGACCAACACCAGCAGATGACATTGCACCCCAAATCATCACAGACTGTGGAAACTTAACACTGGACTTCAAGCAGCTTGGGCTATGAGCTTCTCCACCCTTCCTCCAGACTCTAGGACCTTGGTTTCCAAATGAAATACAAAACTTGCTCTCATCTGAAAAGAGGACTTTGGACCACTGGGCAGCAGTCCAGTTCTTCTTCTCCTTAGCCCAGGTAAGACGCCTCTGACGTTGTCTGTGGTTCAGGAGTGGCTTAACAAGAGGAATGCCACAACCGTAGCCAAATTCCTTGACAAGTCTGTGTGTGGTGGCTCTTGATGCCTTGACCCCAGCCTCAGTCCATTCCTTGTGAAGTTCACTCAGATTCTTGAATCGATTTTGCTTGACAATCCTCATAAGGCTGCGGTTCTCTCGGTTGGTTGTGCATCTTTTTCTTCCACACTTTTTCCTTCCACTCAACTTTCTGTTAACATGCTTGGATACAGCACTCTGTGAACAGCCAGCTTCTTTGGCAATGAATGTTTGTGGCTTACCTAGTGAACCAAACTGAGAGACCATTTTGAAGGCTCAGGAAACCTTTGCAGGTGTTTTGAGTTGATTAGTTGATTGGCAGGTCACCATATTCTAATTTGTTGAGATAGTGAATTGGTGGGTTTTTGTTAAATGTGAGCCAAAATCATCACAATTAAAAGAACCAAAGACTTAAACTACTTCAGTCTGTGTGCACTGAATTTATTTAATACACGAGTTTCACAATTTGAGTTGAATTACTGAAATAAATGAACTTTTCCACGACATTATAATTCATTGAGATGCACCTGTATATCTTGTGCTTCACACAGTTGTTAAGACACAATACAATGATGTTATGTCGTCTCTGGAATGGAAATTAATGGAAACAAAGATTCATTCACATTCATTTCTTTTGCCAGCCTTTTAGAAATTTGTTAAAATTTGTTACATGTTTGAATGGTACTCCAGCTTTTAAACTGAATATGAAATTATGACACGAAACCTGTTCTGAGAAACTCAATTCCTCCACTGATTAATGTGAAAATATAGGCATATTATAAATTTTTATTAATATTCCTTCAGCTTCTTAAATCAGGTGTTCAGGTTTATGAAATAAATTAGACATTTCATTGAACATAACATATATCCTTATTTAATAATAGACAATTCCTTAAATTGACATCTAAGGGAAGAGTAGGCAGTTAGCATTTTATTAAGGATGGTATGCACAATCTTCAATTTGGCAGTAATTCATATTTTGCAACAACTGGGGGCCTCAAGAAACCTTATATAAATTATAGAATCGCACATTAAACCATAGGGGTCAAACTCAAGGCCTACAGGTCACATAGAGGTACAACAGATAATATTGCAAAGACAACTCACAGAGTACTACATTAGAACAGAATTAGCATAATGTAATTTTTGGATTTGACTCCAAATGCTAAAAAGGAATCATCGGTTTTATTAACTGCAATTGCACAAAAGTCTCAAAAAGTCAGAGAATTTTAAAAAAAAAAGTTCATTAAAGCAGGGTTTGTTCACAGTAACAACAGCACAAAAACACAGCAGTGTGAGCAAAGCTTAAAAACATATATTCTATGAAAACGTTAATATATTCTTTAAAAATATTATTTTCACTTGGTGCTTACACTGATTAATATTTGGTCTACACATACAGTGGATATAAAGTCTACCCACCCCTGTTAAAAGTGCTGTTTATGTAAAAAAGGAAATCAAGATAAACCATGTCAGAACATTAGTACTAGATCTTGTACATACAGAAGAAATCAATCCTCTATTAAAAATAATCTACTCCTTCCTTTGCACTGGCTATGTAACTAAATCTTTAGTAGCAGTTATCAAGCCATTGATTAAAAAACCCGAACTTGACCCTGTCAAACTACAGGCCAATAGCAAACCTGCCCTTTATCTCCAAAATCCTAAAGTCACTGTAGCACAGCAGTTAAGCTCACACTTGCCTAGGAATAACATTCATTAAATCTTTCAGTTAGGATTTAGGCCTCATCATAGTACTGATACAGCACTGGTTAGACTGGTAAATGATCTTCCACTGTCTAATTGCTTGTGCTGCCTGACATTAGTGCAGATTTTGATAAGACATCATAATCTTCTAAATAGACTACAAAATGGTATACAGCTCTTTCCTGGCTCAGGTCTATCAGTTTATAGATGCAAGCTGTTCACAAGGATTTTGTGGAAGCAGAAGCGTGGTCAAGCATCAGCTGTATGGAGAGCATCCACTGGATGGAGAGGAGGCAGGTTGAACCGACAGGTTTCTCCATGATTCTCATCTGTCTTGTTACCACCATTCTAGTAATGTGTTTCTCTGTGCTTTCAGTGATTTGCCATAACCAGAAAGAAAGTGAGTGATCGAAATGGCAGAGCGTGAAACACACCCACATGCCGAGGAGTGGGAACTTGAACTACAAGGAGCGAAAGAGTGAAAGTGTGAATAAATGCAAGCCTAGCACTCCGCTAGAATTCTGCCTGCCTCCCAAGTCTTCCTCTGCACCCTCACACACCGGATTCTACAGTGGTGCTAAAACACAAGATTTTGGAAGACTCCGACATTGCCATTGGAAGGCTCCCCACTCGGCAAGATCCTAAAGTCCTTGGCCATCCTCTACCAAACCAAACACCAAGCGCTTCTCAGCCTGAGAGCTGAGAGCCAGCAGGCACTACAAAAGCTGCTGCAGACCCTTCACCTGCATGCAGAACGCATCCAAAAAGCATCCAGATGGGAGCACTAATAAGACTAAAGTCTTTTGCACTATCTGCAATAAGGAACTGCAAATCATCGAAGCAATTCTTGCCTGAAATACTACCTGAAATCAAAGACGATTTTAGCGAGCTCTACAGTTAGCACAATCACGGCTGCTACAGTCAACACGCTCCACCAAACCACACTGACCGAGAGCAGCACGGTATTAGTAAGTCTAAACAAATGCAATAGCTAAATGGATTGCTATGGAAGCCCTAAGCGGTCATGCATTATAATTTTTTTTTCTCTTTCTTGTTATCTCAGTTCCTGAGATAAGTATCAAAGTATCTCGTGATCTCGACATAACAAAAGTTGTTTTCTAGTAATCTGGACTTAATTTTTATTGTGATCAACACAAAATAGTTGTTTTAATTTTTACTTTGTTCAGGAACTCACTCAAGCTGAAAACTTCCACATTAGTGTCCAACACTTGAGAAAGGGTCACCCCTCGCTCTTGAAGTCCATCACTACAGCAGGTAATTAGAAGAAGAAGCCTTTGTCACATATACATTACAGCACAGTGAAATTCTTTTCTTCAGCTTGTTAGGAAGTTGGGGTCAGAGCACAGGGTCAGCCATGATACCATAGGATCCAGATGACACCAACACCTGTGAAGACTTTGGATGATACCAACATTTAATCGTCACAATCACAAGCTCTACAAGTTTTGCTCCTGGGGTAGCAGTGGGCCTGACCCGTACTGCTCTCTGGGCCGTCCTGGTCCGTCCTGGTGCCCTGCTTCTGGAGTTCTCGTCGCTTGGAGGCCACTCGCTGTTGCTGAGGATGGCCCCATATGGACAGTCTGGGGACACACTTGGAAGCCATAAATATGGCACTAGACTGCAATTGACGGTGATGACTCAATGATGTTGAGATCAGGGCTCTGTGCACAAAGCACAGGCAACATTGAGTACCGTAGACACAGTGGCCAAGGAAAAGCCAAGGAAACTTACTGCAGCAGATGAAAGACACATCAGGCTTACTTCCTTTTGCAATCAGATGATGTCCAGCAGTGCCATCAGCTCAGACCTGGCAGAAACCAGTGTGACCCTGATACATCCAGGTCAGAAGTCGCCTTCATGGAATACTTGCGTCCAAAAATCTATCCGACGTGGAAACAAGGCCAAGGGACTCAACTATGCATAAAAACACAGGAACTGGGGTGCAGAAAAATGGCAGCAGGTCCTCTGGACTGAGGAGTCAAAATTTGACATATTTGGCTGTAGCAGAAGGCAGTTTGTTTGCTGAAGGGCTGGAGAGCGGTACACTAATGAGTGTCTGCAGGCAACAGTGAATCATGGTGGAGATGCCTTGCAAGTTTGCAAATGGAGTTGGGGATTTGGTCAAAATTAATAGTCTCCTCAATTCTGAGAACTATAGGCACATACTTATCCATCATGCAATACCATCAGGGAGGCATCTGATTGGCCCCAAATTTATTCTGCAGCATGACAACAACCCCAAACATACAGCAAAAGTCATTAAGAACTATCTTCAGCATATAGAAGAACAAGGAGTCCTGGAAGTGATGGTATGGCCCCCACAGAGCCCTGATCTCAACTTCATCGAGTCTGTCTGGGATTCCATGAAGAAAGAGAAGCAACTGAGGCTGCCTAAATCCACAAAAGAACTCTGGTTAGTTATCCAAGATGTTTGAGCCAACTTACCTGTCGAGTTCCTTCAAAAATGTGTGCAAGTGTACCTAGAAGAATTGATGCAAAGGGTGGTCACACCAAATACTGATTTGATGTAGATTTTTCTTCTGTTCACTCACTTTGCATTTTGATAATTGATAAATATAAACTATTAACATGTCTATTTTTGAAAGCATTCTTACTTTACAGCATTTTTTCACACCTGCCTAAAACTTTTGCACAATACTGTTTTTTTGTAAAGCTGCTTTGTGACAATGTCCATTGTTAAAAGCGCTATGCAAATAAAACTGAATTGAATGATAAAGCACCCTTGGAGCAGGAAAGGTTAAGGGCCTTGCTCAAGGGCCCAAGAGTGACAGCCTTGCAGTGCTGGGGCTTGAACCCCCCAAAACAAACCACTCATGGAGCAGTAAGAATCAGAAGTCCAGATTGGAATTCGCAAAGAAATACAGAAATGAGATGAACCACAAAAGGTCTGGAACCAAGATTAACCTCTACCAAAGTGATGGAAAGACCGAAGTGTGGAGAAAGAATGGATCTGCTCATGATCCAAAATATACAAGCTCCGTCAAGCATGGTGGAGGTAGTGTCATGGCTTGGGCTTGCATGGCTACTTCTGGAATGGACTCACTAATCTTTACTGATGATGTAATCATGATGATTGCAGCAGAATGAATTCAGAAAGCTACAGAAACTGTCTTCCAATATACAGAGAAATGCATCCAAGCTAATTGGGAGGAACTTCAAGGTTTTAGACTGGCCAAGTCAATCACTAGTCACCATACTCTGTTGAGTATGCATTTCACCAACTGAAGAGGAGACAGAAGGGAGAAACCCCCCCAAAACAAATAACTGAAAGAAGCTGACGTACAAGCCTGGAAAAGCAACACAAAAGAAAAATGCAACAGTTTGGTGATGTCACTGGGTAACCGGCTTCATGCGGTTATTGCAAGCAAGCTTTTGTGAAACCAAATATTAAGGGATATTTACTTTACAACTATCTGTTCCTATACTTATGCTCACCTAAAAATAGGGTGGTCTGCCACCAAAGGTGCCATGTTTGAAGTTGTTTAACACATCTAGATGTAAATATCAGGAAATGAAAGCTGAAATTCTGATCCATCATCTCATTCATCTGTAGCGTCTGGACTGGATCAAACTGGTCGAATCAGCTCTAGACCTCAGAAAGAGCTTTTAACTTTTGCCCTCTCTAGGTAAATCACCAACCCAGCTCCAGCAAGTCTAAAAGTCTCCACCACTCCTAAGTGACTTCAAAGGTCTCTTGGACTGACCCCCTCCCCTTTCTCCAGGCACCAAGGGGCAATCTGGCCACAGACACCCCCTTAGTGGAATGTTGAATACACAAACTCACCCACACACACCTAGGACTCACACACACACACACACACACCAGAACAGCCCCTGAATTTAACCCATAATTAAACTATGCCAGAATATTATAGGATGTATTCCTGTGTGCATGCATTGTTTGTCCTGTGTAATCAACCTAGTATGATCTTTAGTTAGAATAAGTTGAAATGCCTATAACCATGTGTAAGGATACCCCACTCTCTTAAGGTCTTCCTACCCTATCGAATTTGGTCTTGAATTAATCCTCTCTTGATGCCCTGATTGATTACGTACATTATGTTACAATAGGATGCATTATGTTATGCTTTTTACTATACTTTGTAGTAAGACAGTACTAATCCGACGCCACCCCAAAGATGCAAATTAGGTTGTAAAGGGGAACAAAGGAAACCTTCTCCCTCCCAAAATTCACATTCAGGATTCGTCAATTACCCAAAGAGAGGTGTGGACTGGCTTGTCCTTAAAATACAACAACACCCATTCCTCGCTCTCTTCTTCATTTCCACTCTCATGTTCAACTCTTCTCTTCTACACTCATCTTCGCTTGATCTTCCTGGCAAAATGTGCCTTCATGTTAACTCCGTTCAAACTTCCCACTGACTGCACGGAAGAAACCAACGAACTCCAGCTCACGAACGCACTGAATCTCGCACGCATATTTAACTCAGCACCAAGACCAATGCAAGATTGCTCTCAATCTATCTCTAGATGCGTCTTGAACTTATGCCCCTATTTTAGGTGATGTGATTCTTTGTTGGTTCTCAAGGTTAACTGTTTAAGTTTTGCCATTCTTGTGTCTTCACCCCTTTTCTTTCTTTACTTTCGTTTTTCCTGTATATATGTATTCTTTGCTTAGATCTAGTTGTATGTATTCATAGTTTCATTTATTAAAATCTATTATTTTCACGCTTGATTGTCTCTACTGCTGCTTATAAGTCAGGTCACTTTAACTTTTTGCTATTTGCTACAAGCTTTGTTCTGTTAGTTCTAGAACAGGAGAATTATTCCTCTTGACCAGAAGAATAATTCCCCCTTTAAGAGTGATACGAAGATTACACTGTTGAGTTTGGTGGACAAACCGATCAGTCTCTTTGAATTTAATTCTAAAACTAGACTAAAGCTAAATTCTAGAAGCTGATCTAGACCATATGCGATAGATAGAGATATACAGATAACGAACTACAATGGGTTATAATTAATTATGAATATATACATATATATCTCTATCGCATTATATATATATATATATATATATATATATATACACACACACACACACACACACACACACACACACACACACACATACAGTATCTCACAAAAGTGAGTACACCCCCCACATTTTTGTAAATATTTTATTATATCTTTTCATGGGACAGCACTGAAGAAATGACACTTTGCTACAATGTAAAGTAGTGAGTGCACAGCTTGTATAACAGTGTAAATTTGCGGTCCCCTCAAAATAACTCAACACACAGCCATTAATGTCTAAACCGCTGGCAACAAACGTGAGTACACCCCTAAATGAAAATGTCCAAATTGGGCCCAAAGTGTCAATATTTTGTGTGGCCACCATTATTTTCCAGCACTGCCTTAACCCTGTTGGGCATGGAGTTCATCAGAGCTTCACAGGTTGCCACTGGAGTCCTCTTCCACTCCTCCATGACGACATCACAGAGATGGTGGATGTTAGAGACCTTGCACTCCTCCACCTTCCATTTGAGGATGCCCCACAGATGCTCAATAGGGTTTAGGTCTGGAGACAATGCTTGGCCAGTCCATCACCTTTACCCTCAGCTTCTTTAGCAAGGCAGTGGTCATCTTGGAGGTGTGTTTGGGGTCGTTATCATGTTGGAATACTGCCCTGCGGCTCACTTTCCGAAGTTTCCATGGTTCCCTCAATGAACTGTAGCTCCCCAGTGCCGGCAGCACTCATGCAGCCCCAGACCATGACACTACCACCTCCATGCTTGACTGTAGGCAAGACACATTTGTCTTTGAACTCCTCACCTGGTTGCCGCCACACACGCTTGACACCATCTGAACCAAATAAGTTTATCTTGGTCTCATCAGACCAAAGAACATGGTTCCAGTAATCCATGTCCTTAGTCTGCTTGTCTTCAGCAAACTGTTTGTGGGCTTTCTTCTCTTTAGAAGAGGCTTCCTTCTGGGACGACAGCCATGCAGACCAATTTGATGCAGTGTGCAGCGTATGGTCTGAGCACTGACAGGCTGACCCCCCACCCCTTCAACCTCTGCAGCAATGCTGGCAGCACTCATACATCTATTCTGCAAAGCCAACTTCTAAATATGATGATCAACTTCTTTGCTCGACCATGGCAAGGCCTGTTCTGAGTGGAACCTGTCCTGTTAAACCGCTGTATGGTCTTGGCCACCGTGCTGCAGCTCAGTTTCAGGGTGTTGGCAATCTTCTTAAAGCCTAGGCCATCTTTATGTAGAGCAACAATTCTTTTTTTCAGATCCTCAGAGACTTCTTTGCCATGAGGTGCCATGTTGAACTTCCAGTGACCAGTATGAGAGAGTGTGAGAGCGATAACACCAAACTTAACACACCTGCTCCCCATTCACACCTGAGACCTTGTAACACTAATGAGTCACATGACACCAGGGAGGGAAAATGGCTAATTGGGCCCAATTTGGACATTTTCACTTAGGGGTGTACTCACTTTTGTTGCCAGCGGTTTATACATTAATGGCTGTGTGTTGAGTTATTTTGAGGGGACAGTAAATTTACACTGTTATACAAGCTGTACACTCACTAATTTACACTGTAGCAAAGTGTCATTTCGTCAGTGTTGTCCCATGAAAAGATATAATAAAATATTTACAAAAATGTGAGGGGTCTCACTTTTGTGAGATACTGTATATGTGTGTGTGTGTGTATGTGTATATACATACAGTGGGGGGAAAAAAGTATTTGATCCCCTGCTGATTTTGTACGTTTGCCCACTGACAAAAAAATGATCAGTCTATAATTTTAATAGTAGGTGTATTTTAACAGTGAGAGACAGAATACCAACAAAAAAAAAATACAGAAAACGCATTTCAAAAAAGTTATAAATTGATTTGCATTTTAATGAGGGAAATAAGTATTTGACCCCTTCGACTTAGTACTTGGTGGCAAAACCCTTGTTGGCAATCACAGAGGTCAGATGTTTCTTATAGTTGGCCACCAGGTTTGCGCACATCTCAGGAGGGATTTTGTCCCACTCCTCTTTGCAGATCCTCTCCAAGTCATTAAGGTCATTTTCAATGCCCTGGCTGAGGGAAGGAGGTTCTCACCCAAGATTTGATGGTACATGGCCCCATCCATCGTCCCTTTGTTGCAGTGCAGTTGTCCTGTCCCCTTAGCAGAAAAACACCCCCAAAGCATAATGTTCCCACCTCCATGTTTGTTGGTGGGGATGGTGTTATGACTTGTGGTCATAGGCAGCATTCCCCCTCCTCCAAATACGGTGAGCTGAGTTGATGCCAAAGAGATCTGACCACACCTGACCACAACACTTTCACCCAGTTCTCCTCTGAATCATTCAGGCAAACTTCAGACGGGCCTGTACATGTGCTTTCTTGAGCAGGGGGACCTTGCGGGCGCTGCAGGATTTCAGTCCTTCATGGCGTAGTGTGTTACCAATTGTTTTCTTGGTGACTATGGTCCCAGCTGCCTTGAGATCATTAACAAGATCCTCCCGTGTAGTTCTGGGCTGATTCTTCACCGTTCTCATGATCATTGAAACTCCACAAGGAGAGATCTTGCATGGAGCTCCAGACCGAGGGAGAATGACAGTTTCTTCCATTTGTGAATAATCGCACCAACTGTTGTCACCTTCTCACCAAGCTGCTTGGCGATGGTCTTGTAGCCCATTCCAGCCTTGTGTAGGTCTATAATCTTGTCCCTGACATCCTTGGACAGCTCTTTCGTCTTGGCCATGGTGGAGAGTTTGGAATCTGATTGATTGATTGCTTCTGTGGACAGGTGTCTTTTTACAGGTAACAAACTAAGATTAGGAGCAGTCCCTTTAAGAGAGTGCTCCTAATCTCAGCTCATTACCTGTGTAAAAGATACCTGGGAGCCAGAAATCTTGCTGATTGATAGGGGTCAAATACTTATTTCCCTCATTAAAATGCAAATAAATTTATAACTTTTTTTAATGCGTTTTTCTGGATTTTTTGTTGTTCTTCTGTCTTTCACTGTCAAAATACACCTACCATTAAAATTATAGACTGACCATTTCTTTGTCAGTGGGCAAACGTACAAAATCAGCAGGGGATCAAATACTTATTTCCCCCACTGTATGTATGTGTGTGTGTGTGTGTGTGTGATATATATATATATATATATATATATATATATATATATATATACACATACACACACACACACACACACACACACACACACACATATATATATATATATATACACACGTATACATACATACATACATACATACAGGTGCATCTCAATAAATTAGAATGTCGTGGAAAAGTTCATTTATTTCAGTAATTCAACTCAAATTGTGAAACTCGTGTATTAAATAAATTCAATGCACACAGACTGAAGTAGTTTAAGTCTTTGGTTCTTTTAACGATGATGATTTTGGCTCACATTTAACAAAAACCCACCAATTCACTATCTCAACAAATTAGAATACTTCATAAGACCAATAAAAAAAACATTTTTAGTGAATTGTTGGCCTTCTGGAAAGTATGATCATTTACTGTACATGTACTCAATACTTGGTAGGGGCTCCTTTTGCTTTAATTACTGCTTCAATTCGGCGTGGCATGGAGGTGATCAGTTTGTGGCACTGCTGAGGTGGTATGGAAGCCCAGGTTTCTTTGACAGTGGCCTTCAGCTCATCTGCATTTTTTGGTCTCTTGCTTCTCATTTTCCTCTTGACAATACCCCATAGATTCTCTATGGGGTTCAGGTCTGGTGAGTTTGCTGGCCAGTCAAGCACACCAACACCATGGTCATTTAACCAACTTTTGGTGCTTTTGGCAGTGTGGGCAGGTGCCAAATCCTGCTGGAAAATGAAATCAGCATCTTCAAAAAGCTGGTCAGCAGAAGGAAGGATGAAGTGCTCCAAAAATTCTTGGTAAACGGGTGCAGTGACTTTGGTTTTCAAAAAACACAATGGACCAACACCAGCAGATGACATTGCACCCCAAATCATCACAGACTGTGGAAAATTAACACTGGACTTCAAGCAACTTGGGCTATGATCTTCTCCACCCTTCCTCCAGACTCTAGGACCTTGGTTTCCAAATGAAATACAAAACTTGCTCTCATCTGAAAAGAGGACTTTGGACCACTGGGCAACAGTCCAGTTCTTCTTCTCCTTAGCCCAGGTAAGACGCCTCTGACGTTGTCTGTGGCTCAGGAGTGGCTTAACAAGAGGAATACGACAACTGTAGCCAAATTCCTTGACACGTCTGTGTGTGGTGGCTCTTGATGCCTTGACCCCAGCCTTAGTCCATCCCTTGTGAAGTTCACTCAAATTCTTGAATCGATGTTTGTGGCTTACCTAGTGAACCAAACTGAGAGACCACTTTGAAGGCTCAGGAAACCTTTGCAGGTGTTTTGAGTTGATTAGCTGATTAGCATGTCACCATATTCTAATTTGTTGAGATAGTGAATTGGTGGGTTTTTGTTAAATGTGAGCCAAAATCATCACAATTAAAAGAACCAAAGACTTAAACTACTTCAGTCTGTGTGCATTGAATTTATTTAATACACGAGTTTCACAATTTGAGTTGAATTACTGAAATAAATGAACTTTTCCACGACATTCTAATTCATTGAGATGCACCTATATATATATATATATATATATATATATATATATATATATATATATATATATATATATATATATATATATATATATATATATATATTTATTTATTTATTTATTTATTTCACATTTGGGCTAATTCGTTACACATCTTTTGATCTCAAAACCAAATGTCTTCAATGTATAGTGAAAACAATAGTATTGGCCTTGCTGTTCCAATACTTTCAGAGGGGACTGTATATATACACATAGCAGGGGTGTCCAAATTCCGGCCCCTGGGCCAAATGTGGCCTGTGAACAGACTGGCCAATGGCTTCTCTCTTAATGATAGATTTGAGATTTTTCCCTTCACCTGAAATGGAGGCAGACGGTGTTAACACGGTTAGCTAAAATGCAGGAGCTTTTTTCTCTAGCTACACCTGCAAAATATTTAATATGTAGAAGGATATTTAGTCATGGCTACAGACAAAAGCACAAAATTAAGAGTGAGAAGGGGAGATTTTAAAAGAACTGTAAACTACTATGCATGGAAAACCTTTGAATTCTTGATAAAGCCCTTAACGAAAGTGGATTTGCAAACATATTAAATATAATTTTAAGGATCTTGCAACTTGGAACATAACATGACCATACATTAAACAACAGTGGGTATAGAAAAGAAATCACGCCCCTTTAAAATAATCAATTTTATTGCTTTTCAGCCTGAAATGAAGACAGACAGTTTTTGTTTTATCCAGCTGTATTTACTCAGTGTAACTAATAACATCCAAGTGAAAGATGTACCTCCGACATGTCAGGAAAAAAAAAAACAAAAAAAAAAACAGAACCACTGAGTTGGAAAAAGCATCACCCCCTTGCTTTAATTTGCCTTACTTTTTGAATTACAGCCTTTAGTCTGTTGGGATATGGCTCTACTAACTTTGCACATCTATACTTTACAATATTTGCCCATTCTTCTTTGCAGAACTGCTCAAGATCAGTTAAATTTTATGGTGACCGTTTGTGGACTGCAGTCTTCAAGTCATTCCACAGATTTTCAATGGGGTTTAAGTCTGGGCTCTGACTAGGCCATGCAAGGACATTCACCTTTTTCTCCTTCAACCACTGTGTGGTCAGTTTTGCTGTGTGCTTTGGGTCGTTGTCATGTTGGAAGGTAAACCTTCTTCGGATTGACAACTTTCTGGCAGAAGGCAGCAGATTTTCCTCAAGAATTTGACAGTATTTTGCCCCATCCAGTCTCCAGTGCTCCAGTCCCTGCTGCAGAGAAACACCCCATAACAGGATATTACCACCTCCATGCTGTACTGTAGGCATGGTGTTATTTGGATGGTGAGCTGTATTGGATTTCCACCAAGACATATTGTTTGGTGTTGAGGCCAAATATTTAAATTTTAGTCTCATCTGACCCATAACACCTTTTTCCATGTGGCCTCAGAATCTTCAAGGTGCATTCCTGTGGCCTTTCTTGAGGAGGGGCTTTTTTCTTGCAACCCTCCCATACAAGCTACATTTGTGGAGAATGTGTGATATTGTTGTCACATGCACACAATGACCACTCTGTCATAAATTCCTGCAACTGCTTCAGAGTTGCTGTAGGCCTCTTGGTTGCCTCTGTGACCAGTTTCCTCCTGGCTCTTTCATCCAGTTTGGAGCGATGTCCTGATTTTTCTAACATGTTGATGTTACATCTTTCACTTGGATGTTATAAGCTACACTGAGTAAATACAGCTGGATAAAACAAAAACTCTTTATTTCAGGCTGAAAAGCAACGAAATGTGATCATTTTAAAGGGGGGTGATTCTTTTCTATACCCACCGTAGTTCACACTATTTTTCATGATTCTGCATGAAAAGAATCATGTTGTAGTTTAAACACAAACTGTGACTTTTAGCATGCGTCTTTTAAAGTGGGGCCTTTAAGCACCTAATAATCAATCAGACTTGGAAATTTAGCACTTTTTGAACTGGCCCTCTGTGGTGACGTCTGAGCATTTAGGCAGACAGAAAACTCAAGTCTTCATGTCTGCCAAATTTCATTTGGCCTGGAATATTTCAGGAGATATTAAATCCTAAACATGACTTCCCAGTTAAGACTTCTTTTTTTTAATTAGCAAACATTATATTTTTCAGTGAAAAAATGAGAAGATGGTAGCCAAAACACATACTTTAAAAACGTTGGTTGTAGGTCACAAGAAGCAAATAAAAAAAATAAATAAAACATGCAGCAACAATCCTACCTGAATTGACCAATGAATAAATCCCAATTTATACCAGATGTGCCATTCTAAATATGCTCCCATGTAAATCAACATTAGTTTGCTTTGTATATGACTGCATACTCATATGCTGACTGTATACCCATATGCGAGTAAAAAATTCCCATGACTTTTTGTTGGGTCCCATAGGATCCCAGTTTCAGTGTTTGATTTTTTTAATTGTTATTTTATTTTTTAAACCCATATCAATACTTTATCTAGGTCTTTTTAAAAAAAAAAAAAAAAAACTTATTGTATAACATGTTGTTTAACTGTACTTTACAGCTTTGTTTATAATTTCTGGTTGTATTATTATTGCTTTATGCCTAATAACATCTGGCAAAGGGACAACCAATGTAAATTAGCCATTGGGCTAACTTCGGTACATTTATGAATGTTGATTAATGTACACGGTCCCTTATAGATAGATAGACAGATAGACAGACAGACAGACAGACAAATAAATAAATATCTCTAGCCATGATCTCTTAACAATAAAACACTGTTTTAAAGTTACAAATACTTATAAGTGGCTTTTATAGTAACACTGTTATTTGAGTTTGAGAAATTGACAATCATATCCATATCCTTTTTTATACTGTATTATTAACTTATAATCATATAAAGTTTGCATGAATGCTACTTAGGACTTAGTAGTTGGAGTGGTTCTCATACTTGTTTACTCTGGCTGTGTGGGAAGGAGGTTGCAGGCACGTGGTTCTTGGTAACTGCCATTCCTGTAGATGCCCTTCTGGGTTGAGGAGTTACAGTGCACATATCTTTTTCCTGTGCTAAATAACTCTTGCTCATCTTGACCTCTGTTTCCTCTTGCAACACTGCATCCCAGGGGTCACTTGCAGGCACAGGCTCCGCTATTACAGGTCCACATAGTGCACCAGGAATCTCTTCTACCTCCACTCGACGCTTGCTAAGAGGGTCCAGATCCAGCCAGTCAAAGCGGCTAATGCTGGAAGAATCAGCAGGGTGGAGTACAGGCTCCAGAGACTTGACACTTGAGTTTTCATCCATGATGGAAGATCTGCCATTCCTCAAGTATTCTGAAGTGCTGGCAATCTTGTCAAAGAGCTGAGCCATTTCTGGGCTGATGACTGGCTGATGAAAGACCTGATGACTGACTGGCTGGACTGATACAAAAGGGAGGAAAGTGCTCTGTTGGGCAGGAAGGTGGGCAGATTGAAAAGGAAAAACTGGGCCCTGCAGGTGAGTCAGAGTGGGTGTCGTGGATTTTGAAGTGGAAAGCAAGGATGTCCAGTGTAAAGGATATGGACTGAAAGCTTGTCCCCCTGTGTTTGATGCACCGAGGTTGCAGCGCAACAGAGATGAGGGCCTGCCAAAGTTATCATCCAAAAGCAGCTTCTCCAACTCTCTATTCGTCAATGCCTCCACATTGATATCTGAAAATGTGTCCTTCTTGGGTTCTGCCTCCTTCTTGGGTTCTGAGTCAGGGAAGACAATGAGGTCTTTCTCCAGCTTGCTGAGGGACGGTACAGATGCTTGTGTATTATGGTGCGCTTTCATATGGGATGCATGGGTTTGGATTTTGTGTCTCCGGTCATGTTGCATTTTATCCAATGCATCTACCTCCATGCGCAAAGCCTCATCCTTCCCCACTGGTCCCTTTGGCTGAACCACTATGAAAGTGGCTGAACTGTCCACCTCATACCCATTGCCACTGGATATCTGGTCCATGGTAACTTCGCCTTGCCATGAACAAGGACAGTCAAAAAAAAAAAACAAAAAAAAAAACAAAAAACAGATGGATTCTTACTGAAGATAAGGCCTATAAGGAGATAAACACAGACAAAAATACATGAGCAACATCATTTCCTGACAAAAAGAGCTATATCTTTCTATAAGTGACACATTAGTGGTTCCCAAAGCATGTAAAAAGTATTACCAAAGCAAATTTTAAAAATAATGACCTGCCTTTTTAGAACACGCTATTGACACCTTGTAACACTAATCTTCAGATTTATACACACACACACACACACGCACGCACGCACGCACGCACGCACGCACATACACACACACTTGAAAGCGACACGTTTTTAGTCATTTTGCCTCAGTACACCACCATAATGGATCTGTAATGAAGCAATCAAGATGTGATTGAATTGTAGACTTTCAGCTTTAATTCAGTGTTTAACAAAAATATTGCATAAATCGTTTAGGAATTACAGACATTTTTTTCATAGTCCCTCCATTTTCACAGGCTCAAAAGTAATTGGACAAACTAACAATTATAAATAATGATTATTTTTAATACTTGGATGCAAATCCTTTGTAGTCAATGTCTGCCTGAAGTCTGGAACCCATGGACATCACCAACTGCTGAGTTTCCTCCCTTGAGATGCTTTGCCAGGCCTTTACTGCAGCCATCTTCAGTTGCTGCTTGTTTGTGGATCTTTCTGCCTTCAGTTTTGTCTTCAGGAAGTGAAAAGCATGCTCAATTGGGTTGAGGTCAGGTGACTGACTCGGCCTTTTAAGAACAGTCCATTTCTGTCTTAAGAAGCTCTTGGGTTGCTTTTGCGGTATGTTTTGGGTCATTATCTACCTGTACTGTGAAGCACACTGTATCAGTTTTGCAGCATTTGACTGAATCTGAGCAGAAAGTATAACTCCTCAGAACTCATCCTACTACTTCTATCAGCAGTCACATCAATAAACACCATAGACATTTATATTTACATTTGGCAGATGCCCTTATCCAGAGTGACTTGCATTTATCTCATTTATAAAACTGATCATTTGAGGGTTTAGGCCTTGCTCCTGCCAGTGCATTCTTTCTTTTTAAGACTGTTGATTTGACCACTCTTAAATGTTTCTAATTTCCTAAATCTCTCCGACAGGTCTGTTTTGGCTTTTTGTTGTTGTTGTTTTTCAGCCTAATGATGACCTCCTTCACTTACATTGCTGTCTCTTTGCACAGCATATTGAGAGTTCCCATGAACAGATACCAAATGCAAATTCAACACTTGGAATCAACTCCAGACCTTTTATCTCCTTAATTTGTCATGAAGTAATTAGGAAACAGGCCACACCTGGCCATGAAACTGCTTATAAGTAAACTGTCTAATTGCTTTTGAGCCTGTGAAATTGAATTGCATTTTTCCTATTTTGTTGCATTACAACCTGTAATTTAAATGGATTTTTATTTGGATTTTGTGTAATGGACATATACAAAATAGTCCAAATTGGTGAAGTGAAATGGAAAAAAAATAACTTGTTTTTAAAAATTCTAAAAAAGAATTATAAACGGAAAAGTGGTGCGTGCATGGGTACATGTTTTTTTGTACTTTTCAATAGTCACAGAAGATTTTATTCAGCTATGTTTGTTGGTTGCTGTTGTGTGCTGTTATCAATGAAGTCCTCATGCTGATTGTTATGTTTAAGATTTCACCCCCTTTGCTATGAAGCTCCTAAATAAGATCTGGTGCAACCAATTACCTTCAGAAGTCACATAATTGGTTCAATAAAGTCCACCTGTGTGCAATCTAAGTGTCACATGATCTCAGTATATATACACCTGTTCTGAAAGACCCCAGTCTGCAACACCACTGACCAAGGGGCACCACCAAGTAAGCAGCACCATGAAGACCAAGGAGCTCTCCAAACAGGTCAGGGACAAAGTTGTGGAGAAGTACAGATCAGGGTTGGGTTATAAAAAAATATCTGAAACTTTGAACATACCACGGAGCGGCATTAAATCCATTATTAAAGAATAGTTGTGAACAGTTATGCACGCTCAAGGTTTCTGTTTTTTTGTCTTATTTCTTGTTTGTTTCACAACAAAAAATATTTTTTTCATCTTCAAAGTGGTAGGCATGTTGTGTAAATCAAATGATACAAACGCCCAAAAATCCATTTTAATTCCAGGTTGTAAGGGAATACTTTTGCAAGGCACTGTATCTATCTATTCAACTCTACAAGTATTGGCACTAGTGTTAATTTCATTAATGAAATCTATAATGAAAAATGTTCGCAGACAACCTTTTTCCCCCATGACTAAGACGAGACGACACTGATTAATCACTAACAGTGACTATATCAACATGCAATATTGTTGACGAAAAAAGACTAAAATGTAGTTTTAAAAATAAAAACTGTACCAAAATCTCTATTTTTGTCAACAAAAAAAGAGGAGACAAAATATTATAGACTCCTTTCTTTTCCCCTGAAAGCAAGCTCCGCACATAAATGCGAGTCCCGCATATATGTGTAGCAAGGATATTCTGCGTGTGGTCGCGCAATGTTGACTTTCCTGATTGGCCATAATACCCACAGGCTGCAGCCAATGGGAACAATTCTCTACCAGCATGCGACCTCGCAGGACCGATCAGACCACCTCAGGTAAGTTAACGGAGTCTTAAAGCAGCTGAAAATCTTAACAGTTACTTTAACAGATGTGACAGTATAAACTTTAATATGGATAAAGCTGCGTGCACGTACCTGAAATGATCCAGGTGTAACCTATTTTGAACGTCCTTATTCATCTTAATGTATTTTCACTATCGCTTGCTAAGCATTATATCCACAGTTATGTTAGCCTACATGTTTGTGTAACTACTGACCAAGTCTCTATCTGTAATAGAGAGATATATAATGTTTGTAAAGTGTTTTAGCTGTCATTTATGTAGATTCTCAAGTCACTATGGGCTTTTACTGTAAACCACTTTCATTTTTTTTATTGCACTGATACAGGCTGTCAATTGTTTTTGTTGAGAGTCAAAAAAGGCAAGAAAGAAGGAGAAGAGTTTGAAGGAGAGAGAGTCTCAGTTGGGCAGGATGAAAAAAAAACTGTATTCAAATTACATTGGACCACCTGGTACAAAAGCTAGGAGTGAGAGGGCAGAGGGTCATGATATGGAAGATAAAGATGAATGAACGGTGTTTGTTTTGTGCTACACATAATTCATGAATGTTTTTGTCTCCAAAACATATCGTTTGGAAGAGACATGAAATAAAGTGCAACATTATTATAGAATATAGAGGCATTTATATTTATATGTTTATATTATATATTAAAAACTCCCCAACTAGAGTCCCCCCAGTGTATCTTGGCCATTTCCACCACTGACTAGACTAGATTGACTGAAATGTTAATCAATAATAATGTTATGGCAAAAATGTCTATGACTAAAATACTTACAGTTTTCTTTGATTAAGATAAGACTAAAATGCCCAGACTTTTAGTCAACTAAAACTTGAGTTAAAAAAAAAAAAAAAAAAAAAAAAAAAACCAGGATAAGGTTGACTAAATATGATAAAAACTATCAAGGACATTTGACACAGGACTAAGACTAAATTTAAAAAAAATTGCTGATAAAATTAACACTAACCTATCTATCTAATCAACACTACAAGTATTGGGACCCTATCTATCTGTTTATCTATCGGATTTTCATGGTATGATAACAGTCTCAGAAAATATCATGGTTTCTCGATATTACACAATTATTTATTTATTTTTTTAATTCTTATTCTTATCATCAGTTGCATTGACCCTTAAAGGAATGAAAACAGAAAGGAATTGAAACTTAAAACCATTTTTTTTAACTGAAGTATGCGTAATGAAAATAAATCAAATAAAATAAGAAATCTTTCGTTTGTATAAAAGAAATTAGGAGAGAAAAAAAAGAAAAAAAAAAAAGCAGGACCTGTTGTGGCTTTGTTTGGAAATATTTAATTGGTGAAATAGAACAAATACGAATATGCAAGTCACGTAATATTAACTTATTGTTTGCATTTTAGCATAGCATGTTAAACTAACTACTAAATGAAAAATAACATCAGCTGTGTGAGCTTTAAAATAATGTCCTATTATTATGAACATATACTGAAGGTGCACAACAGCACAGCTAGACTGCTCCTCCTGCCTGTACCTTTAGCTCTCTCTCTCTCTCTCTCTCTCACTCACACACACACACACACACACACACACACACACACACACACACACACACACACACTCAGATCGGGGTCAGTAGCCATGTTTCCATGTTTTAAAAAAGCTGGATGGAAACACCAGATGCAAATAAATTCTCCAAAATGCGCATAAAAAAACCTGCACTCTATAGAGGCAGATAATTTTTATTCGATAAGCATACATGCACATAAACTATGATGGCAACACATTTACTGAACAAATTCTTTGATGCACATCAAAAAAAAAAGTCATGTGGCTTTGCCTCATGTAATTAGATAATTGGCTGATGTGACTGTGCATGTGGGCAACTTATACAGCGCAATGGCAGTGTGATTTCCTGTGGGAACTGGAGCACAGTGGGTCGCATAACTGCACTAACCAGAGGACCAATCTCGTTTCACAGTATCTCAAATGTTTTCGTCATTCTGAAATGCCTGAGCCAAAGTCTCTCATAGAAAAATATTTGGTATAATTACCTCCCAAGAACTGTCTCACTCGATTCCATTCCCAAATTTCAGGCTTCCGCCTCCGATCACAAGATAACGTGAGGTTTGTGATAGCGTCTCGTCTACGCGCTCTGAAGTGCAAGTCATTTATTATAATGGGGGGAAAAAAAGCCACAGTGGCTTCCCCGGTTTCAATAACTTCCATTTATATTGATACTCTGTGCCAGTTTCCTCAAAAGTGACGATTTTGTTCTCTTGAACACGTGGGATGAAAACGGTGCTCACGGTTCACACGTTTTTTCGTTAGGGATTAAAGTTATAAATGGGGCATATCCCTTGATCAGTACGGAGGGAATGTGTGCGTTTTTTTTTTTTTTTTTGCAAATGGGATCTCTGTCCTCGGGGACAACCCCCCTTCTGTTTTTGGGATATCCTAATCCCACACTGCTGATTTTAATTTAATTTAATTTAAGGGAATGAAGATTGGTGATATCAGCCTCGCTTCTCACTGACATTTTCTCCACTCTGTCTGTGTGTGTGTGTGTGTAGCAAGAGTCTAGGAGGAGTCGAGATGTAAAGGAGATACGCAGGTGAGATTCTCCGTCCAGTCCCCCCCCCCCAATACCATAGATAAACAACTGTACATGGTATGATAACCGTAAATTTTCATACCATGGTATACCGCTGCAACCCTAGACACAACTTTGGTCTGTACTCACCGCCATTTTTCTGATGTGTGTTTTTGAAACAGAAGTAATGCAAAGAGTAAATGTGCCCCATGCTAATCATTAATAAGATTTGTTGACAATTTTCATAATCGATTATTATCGATTATTGCAGCTCTAGTCTTAACAACCCTTTGATGGTCAGCTGTATTGCTTGGTATAAACAAACTGACAAACTGGTACATCAGAGTTCCTTACATAGTGAGTAAAGAGGCCAACGTCAAAGCGCAATTTGTTTGGTTTCCCAAATGTAATCGGAGCAAATGACTGCACTCATGTTGCTAAAAGGGTGCCTAGTCAGAATTTCATCAAGCGAAAGCACCATCAGCTTGTTTAACTTTTTAAACTCGACGGACACACCCCCGCATCCACATTACATGACGTCCTTTACGCGGAATAACTCCTGAAAAATAGAATAGATAGAAACAACAGAAAATTGTGTGAAAGAGCGGAATAATTTCTTATTATACCTAGTTAATGTCTGTATACCAAAAGTAAGCAGAGATATTCCTGCAAAACACGAACTACGAGTGAAATATATTCGTCACCTTATCCTCTTGACAAATGACATTTAGTAACGTGTTGCTGAGGCTTGTTATAAAGAGTAGGAGACAGACAGAAGAGCACCCAACACAGCAAACACAGCCTGCCCTAAATATAGGACAGCCCTAGAAAACAGAAAGGGACCCTGATGTTGTCCCTACACTCCATCGGTTTCAGCCACGCAGAACTCCTGGAGTCCAGGTCGATGCATCACAGAACTATACCCCACTGGACCTCTTCAGCTGTATTTTTCAAAGGCTTCTGTGCAGTCACTATGCACAAATACCAACAAATAGGCAGCTACAAATCTGGACAAGGGCAAAAAGTACATATGGTCCGATGTCACTGTAGAAGAGTTTTGCAAATTCATTGGTCTGGTCATCTATACATCAATGGTTCCTCTAAAACATATTTTAAATATCAAACATAGATTACTGGAGAGAGAACCTACTACTCTATCCCTAATCTACTCTATCCCATTTCCAGCAACAATTATGATGAGGGATAGGTTCAAGGGAAACAAGTGGTAATGGATCTTATGACATCATTATGGTTCTCATAAATCGAGCTTACCTGGGAAATGGATACAACATATATGTGGATAACTTTTATACAAGTCCCAGGCTTTTCACAGACTTAGCACAGGCACACATTGGAGCTTGTGGGACATATAGAGACAATGGAAAGGCTGCCCCCAGAACAGACAGAATGCTCTACACCAAAAATCCCTCCAGGGGATCCATCAGATGAATCAGAGAGGACCCTCTTCTGTTTGTGAAGTGGATGGACACACGGGAAGTGTCTGTATGCTCCACAATTCAACTGGCCTTCTAAGGGAATACTGTCCGGAGGACCATCAAAACCAGAGACAAGTGCTGGACTGTGGAAAATGTTCCATGCCCTGAGCAACTGTTGCAGTATTATACCACGCAACATAAGACATTTCGTTGGTACTGGACACTCTTTTTTCACTTTCTGGACATTGTCACCACAAACACGTACCTTCTGCACTGGGAGATTGCCCAAACAAGAGGTCACACACAGTTTTTATGGAGGAGCTCACTGCCCAGCTGTGTGGGACAGAGATTACTGGGTGTCCCAGCAGAAATGTCAGGCAGACAGTGCAGTACCTGCCTGTGGCCATTTCCAACCCCACAGTCACAAGCATGTAGGCCACACAAGGACACAGGACCTGCCAAAATGTTGATAAAAAGAAAATGTGGACACCATGGAAGTGCAAGGCCTGTGATGTGTCACTGTGCCTCTTTGTGGACAGGAACTGCTTTGAAAAATGGCACAGAGGACACAGACAATGGAGGACTGACCAGACCGAAAAAATATGCTTGTTTTACTTGTAAATAGCTCACTAGATTTTCTTGTTTCTCATTTGTAAAGTTTATATTTTGAATTTATGGTGGACTGACCAGACTGAAACAATGCCTGTGACTAATCTGTTTTATTTGTAAATAGTTCACTAGTTATTTGTTTTTCACTTCTAAAAGTTTATATTTTGCATTTATGGTGTTGGGGGAAAAAATACTGGAAAAAACTGTTTAGCTTTTCTTAATTTATTAAATAAAAATGTTATTTAGAGGCTTTTTTCCTTATGTGTGGGTTTTGGAAGCACTTACATCAATACAGTATCTTATATTTAAAAAGTAATCAAATATCCTTAAAGCTGAAGTTGTGCTGGAAAAAATGATACCAAATGAGTTAAAAACATTTGTAACATAGTTTAATACAGCAAAACAAAATATATGGTAAAACGTTTAAATTATTTTTAAGACTTCAAAGTGTTAAAGGGTGATGGTGTTGCCTAGATGCAACAGGTCAGAATAAACCAATTCACATCTCTACCCACCAGACAAGTGCAATTTTCAGAATGAGAGACTGTGTGAGGACATCACTACGAATAGGTAAGACCAGTGCAACGACATGTATTTTTACCAAACTTTTTAATGTAGCTAATATTTCAGACATAATCCCTTTATTTCTTTTGGTTTCATTTTTAAATAGGGGTAATTATGTCCACCTGTCTCAATCTCCAACACAATTTCCACTTTGATATCTTAAATAGTGTTGCCATTATAACCCATCAAACATTAATACTCTTTTCTGGTGTTTTTGAGCCTCTTAGCATGCTTAAAATTTCATGAAATTCGGCACACACGTCAGAGTCGTCAGCCGTAAGGTGTAGGCAAAAGCTAAAACATGGGTGTGGAGGAGGAGCTCTGTAGTGCCCCCTTTTGACTAAAGTGGTGGGGTCAGTTTTACCTACAGTGGCCAAACTCGGTAGATATATTGATCTCATCAAGGCGGACAACTTTCAGAATGACAGTCATTAGTTAGGCCCAACTGGATGTCGGCCATTTTGGATTTATTGTGGATTTTTTGAAAATTGCAGGCTCTCCATTTTTAAATACTCCTCCTAGGGGATTCATGTGATTGTCACCAAACATGGACAAAATTATGCCAAGACATTGCAGATGCTAAAATACAAAGAGATTTTTGATATCTCAAATGGTTTCTCCATGGCGAAGCAATAAATGTATGGCAATTAAAGGGAAACAGGAAGTGTCTCATATTTTCTGCATGCAATGAGTGGTTTAGATCAAACCCGACCTGTATGTTTGGTACTGGAGGCTGAACACATGGATGTGACTACTGTGAGTCATGGTCATAGCGCCACCAACTGGCAGCAAGAAGTGTGTCACTTAAAACAGACTTTTAAATAGACTTCTTATATCTACCAGAATCGCTTCAAAGCGTCAGAATATTGTTGAGACAAGCCTGATGAAAGATTGCAAAAGGAGTCTTGATATCTTAAATAGTGTCGCCATGGTAACGCATCAAACTTTAATACTCTTTTCTTTATTTGGGTGTTTTACTCTATAGCACTCACTTCACTATGCATCGTTTTCATACACACACCAGGTGGCAATGGCACCATAGTGCTTGGGCCCGTCATCGCTGCTTGCAGCTATATTTTTCTTTGCTCTCTGCTATTGCCAAAGCTAGCCTACCCCCTTGAATATGTATGCATGTTACTTTGCATTAACCATTTATGGGTATGGGCCTTACCCAGGCAGGAGAACAGGCTTTTTCACCTGCATATATTTTCAAGAAGATTGTGATTTATAAAGTGGAAACTGTGCAGATGTACAAGTTTTTATAAATCTGAATTTTTTTGCACACACCATTTCCAGGTTTTAGTGCATACACACACTTTCACTCTGGAATCCACGGAAAGTTTCATAAATGAGGCCCTTGGTCTTCACCCAGACTACACAACATTTACCCCATTTTCAATGGCGCTTCACCAGCTTAGGAGCAAAACAGGGAAGATGAGAAACGCATGCAGGTTTTGGGGATGTAAACTGGGGGTAAGTGTAATTTCGCTCACCAGGATTTTGACAGTACAGTTCCACAGAAGTTCATAAGGCGAGTCAAGCTCGGCAATCATAGACCAAGAGTGGGGAGATGTTCAGGATGAAAGAATAATAAAATAGTGCGATTAAGTAAAACTTGCCAGAAAAAAAACACAGGCACCATCTTGCCCCTGCACAACATAGCGAACATTTATTATGATTTAGCAGGCCAACTTTTTTTTTTTTGAGTGTGTTGAAGGCATCAAATTCTAAATTTGTTTATATTTACAGAATACAATTAAGTTGGTCAGTAAAAACATTAAATATCTTTTCTTCGTACTTTTGTCAGTTAAAGTTTCAAGAGACTTGACAAATCACAGTTTTTGTTTTTATTGCATTTTAGAAAAAAATCCCAACTTTTCTGGAAATGGGGTTAAGATACAGTTATTAAAATTATTCAACCCCCATTGCAAGTCAGGTTTTTTGTCAAAATTTACAGACTTTCAGCTGTTTGCAATGAACAAATCAAACAAAAGCAACTGAAATAGTTCAACACAATGAATGCTTCAAGTGGTTTCCCCAAATTCAACTGAAAATGCAACTTTCAAAATGATTCAACCCCCTTAAAAGAATCCCTCACAACAGCACAAATATGCAAAACAGGTGTTGTCTCAAGCACAGTTGATGCAACTAATCAAAGCCTTCATCAGTTGCACCAGGTGTGCATGAGCTGGAACACATGAAATACCTGAACTGGCTACAGGCAGAAAATATACATGAAATACCTGGACGGGGCAGAAAAAGGAAGCTATCAATGGCTGCAACCAGATTTATGAGAAGGCAGGTTGTGAAAAACCCTCGAGTGACTGCAAAAGAGGGGTGGGCAGTATGACCAAAAATCTATTTCACGGAATGAGTAATTTTATTTCATGGTAATGATATACATCACGTAAAAAAATAGTCATTCTGGTAAATCAACTGTAAATCAATTGTATGCTTTGACATACTTCATTTTAAGATGATAAAACAGGTTACTTGTGCTACCGCTGCTAGCGGGAACATTCGCGTGACACGGTTTGCAAATAACATTTTTCTGCTCTTAGTCAGATTTTGTAAACCCGAACCACGTCCATACCACCGATGTCACGCCTCTTTTCATAACAAGTTCCTCCTCCTGCTCAGGATTGGTTTGTGGGACTTCTTCACCAGCGTGCTTATCTTTCTCCATGTTTTTCCTCTCACAACCACTCTTATGTGCAGCTTCTCGATCGTTCTCACGTGCAGGAGCGCTACGCACAAAGTTAACCACGCCCACTTATTTACATTTCGCAGCATACACGGAATAGAAAAATCTGTAACGGTAGACATTTTATTCCGCGGTAACGGTATATACCGTCATACCGCCCAGCCCTACTGCAAAAGAACTGCAGTAAGACTTGGTGGCAACAGGCACTGAGGTTTCAATGAGCACAGTATGGCGCGTACTAAACGCAGAAGGTTTTCATGCCAGAACCGCAAGACGTACACCACTACTGAGCCAAAAGCACAAGAAAAGTCATCTCAAAATCATACAAATAAGCCATAGAAGTTTTGGGGTTCTGTTCTGTGGAACGACGAAACAAAACTGGAACTTTTTGGATCAGCGGTATGTCTGGAGAAAGAAGAATGAAGAAAGAACACTCTGTCCACAGTCAAGCATGGTGGTGACTCTGTGATGCTCTGGGGCTGCTTTGCATCCTCTGGCACTGGAAACCTGCAGCATGTGGAAGGCAAGATGGATTCATTGAAGTATCAGGAAATCCTAGCAGCACGCAAACCCAAGAATATTACTGAACTGGAGGCCATTGCTCATGAGGAATGGGCTAAGATTCCTCAGGAACCGTGCCAGAACCTGGTGTCTGGCTATGCATCTCGTTTGCAGCAGGTCATAACAGGTAGGTAGGTATCGCTTTTAATGCCATGTGAGCATCTATGGCTATTTCAAGTGTTACATATACAGGTGCATCTCTATAAATTAGAATGTCGTGGAAAAGTTCATTTATTTCAGTAATTCAACTCAAATTGTGAAACTCATGTATTAAATAAATTCAATGCACACAGACTGAAGTAGTTTAAGTCTTTGGTTCTTTTAATTGTGATGATTTTGGCTCACATTTAACAAAAACCCACCAATTCACTATCTCAACAAATTAGAATATGGTGACATGCCAATCAGCTAATCAGCTCAAAACACCTGCAAAGGTTTCCTGAGCCTTCAAAATGGTCTCTCAGTTTGGTTCACTAGGTAAGCCACAAACATTCATTGCCAAAGAAGCTGGCTGTTCACAGAGTGCTGTATCCAAGCATGTTAACAGAAAGTTGAGTGGAAGGAAAAAGTGTGGAAGAAAAAGATGCACAACCAACCGAGAGAACCGCAGCCTTATGAGGATTGTCAAGCAAAATCGATTCAAGAATTTAAGTGAACTTCACAAGGAATGGACTGAAGCTGGGGTCAAGGCATCAAGAGCCACCACACACAGACGTGCCAAGGAATTTGGCTACAGTTGTCGTATTCCTCTTGTTAAGCCACTCCTGAACCACAGACAACGTCAGAGGCATCTTACCTGGGCTAACGAGAAGAAGAACTGGACTGTTGCCCAGTGGTCCAATATCCTCTTTTCAGATGGGAGCAAGTTTTGTATTTCATTTGGAAACCAAGGTCCTAGAGTCTGGAGGAAGGGTGGAGAAGCTCATAGCCCAAGTTGCTTGAAGTCCAGTGTTCAGTTTCCACAGTCTGTGATGATTTGGGGTGCAATGTCATCTGCTGGTGTTGGTCCATTGTGTTTTTTGAAAACCAAAGTCACTGCATCCATTTACCAAGAAATTTTGGAGCACTTCATGCTTCCTTCAGCTGACCAGCTTTTTGAAGATGCTGATTTCATTTTCCAGCAGGATTTGGCACCTGCCCACTCTGCCAAAAGCACCAAAAGTTGGTTAAATGACCATGGTGTTGGTGTGCTTGACTGGCCAGCAAACTCACCACACCTGAACCCCATAGAGAATCTATGGGGTATTGTCAAGAGGAAAATGAGAAACAAGAGACCAAAAAATGCAGATGAGCTGAAGGCCACTGTCAAAGAAACCTGGGCTTCCATACCACCTCAGCAGTGCCACAAACTGATCACCTCCATGCCACGCCGAATTGAGGCAGTAATTAAAGCAAAAGGAGCCCCTACCAAGTATTGAGTACATGTACAGTAAATGAACATACTTTCCAGAAGGCCAACAATTCACTAAAATGTTTTTTTTATTGGTCTTATGAAGTATTCTAATTTGTTGAGATAGTGAATTGGTGGGTTTTTGTTAAATGTGAGCCAAAATCATCACAATTAAAAGAACCAAAGACTTAAACTACTTCAGTCTGTGTGCACTGAATTTATTTAATACATGAGCTTCACAATTTGAGTTGAATTACTGAAATAAATGAACTTTTCCACGACATTCTAATTTATTGAGATGCACCTGTATATACACATATATATACATACACACATATATATATATATATATACACACACACACACACACACACACACACACACACACACACACACACACACACACACACACAAACGAAAGGAAGTTACAGTGGGTGTGGTTATATGAGGTGTTTTACATTTGCATGTGATAGAAATTCTAAAACCTTTTCTGGTAAAAACTTACAGGACAAGACCTTAAGAGAGCTTACTGCATAAAACTGTTGTCTACTTGTGCTAAGTACAGCACAGTCCAATAAAAGATGTTTGCAGGTCATAACAGAAAAAGGGTGCTCTCCTAAGTACTAAAGATGCTTGCCATGAAGGGGTTGAATAATTTTGAAACTGGAGAAGTCATAAGTTGCATTTTCAGTTGAATTTGGGGAAACCACTTGAAGCATTGGTTGTGTTGAGCTATTTCAATTGCTTTTGTTTGATTTGTTCATTGCAAACCGCTGAAAGTCTGTAAATTTTGACAATAAATCTGATTTGCAATGGGGGTTGAATAATTTTGATTGCAACTGTATGTTCGGGATTGTATTCATACTACACACACATACCGAGTAGTACATACTGTTTCAACGGCCGTGCAGTAGGTACTGCATCGAATGCGGTATGTATTGTCACAGTACGCGATTTCGGACGCAGCCTAGCACTTTTTACTAACCGGAAGTATAAGCCGCTTCCTAGTCGATGGCACATGACGTCAAATGCACGTAACGCAACGCCACTAGCTATAGCAGAATACCCAGAGTCAATGACAATAAATTCCTTTATTTTACTGTTCATGTCAACGTCACCTTTTATGCCCAACATGACCACAGTCACCATCAAACGGAAAGTGTGCAACCCAAGACCGCCAAGGCAGGGGAGCATTTTATATTAAATGCCGTGGAGAAGATTGTACCCTGCAAACTTCATAAAGCACAGAAGCACAGCATTGATGCATGAACACAAACTTATGTTTATATCCAAAATGCTCCACTGTGTGCAAGGGGTTGGGGAAGTTGGTGAGAGCTGCTTAAAAGGTGTAGTCTAATTACAGTTTGTTATTGTATGGTGTATTTGCACACATGCAGCGTAAATTCCCTTTTTTAATTATAACAGGAGCGATCAATTTGTAACAAGGCCGCATTGCTCCTCAATCGCAATGTAGACACAGTGATAAATAGTGGGAGCGCAAGTAAGATGTCTAATTTAAATGGTACAATTAAAGTAAACAGAAGTAAAACAATATGCCTAAAGACAGTGAGTAACAGAAACCATATGGTACAGTGAAAGGGAGATTTTAATATTAATTTAGGACAGTAGTTTAATTATCAGTGCTTTTTGCACATCAATAAAAAAATAATGCATAAATATTTATGTATAATATAAAATAATACTTATACAACCTATTTTTATTATATACGTTTTTTTTTTTTTGTTTTTTTGTTTTTTTTTTAAAATGGTACTGAAAGTTTTCGTCAATTAATCGGTTAATATAAAAAAAATTTAATTAATTTTAAAAAACGCCGATTAAACAATTATGAATTGTCATTAAATAATCATTAGTTGCAGCCCTAATGTTGATTTATCTAAAGCTAATACTTTTAAAGTATAACCCATTCAAAGGTAAAAAGTTTTGCTTTGTTTATTTCTGATGCTGTGCACAGCCATGTTGATTTGACGTCACTCTGGAAACAGAAAAGGAACTTGGATTTGAGAAGAATACACCGAGATAGGATTGTCAAAAGTACCAGTACTTCAGTACCAAGTTGGTACTAAAAAATTAAAAAAGTTGACGGTACCAGATTTTCACAAGTACCGGTAGTACCCCAAGTCATAACACCATCCCCACCGTCAAACATGGAGGTGGGAACATTATGCTTTGGGGGTGTTTTTCTGCTAAGGGGACAGGACAACTGCACCGCATCAAAGGGACGATGGACGGGGCCATGTACCGTCAAATCTTGGGTGAGAACCTCCTTCCCTCAGCCAGGGCATTGAAAATGACCTTAATGATTTGGAGAGGATCTGCAAAGAGGAGTGGGACAAAATCCCTCCTGAGATGTGTGCAAACCTGGTGGTCAGCTACAAGAAACGTCTGACCTCTGTGATTGTCAACAAGGGTTTTGCCACCAAGTACTAAGTCGAAGGGGTCAAATACTTATTTCCCTCATTAAAATGCAAATCAATTTATAACTTTTTTGAAATGTGATTTTCTGGATTTTTTTTGTTGTTATTCTGTCTCTCACTGTTAAAATACACCTACCATTAAAATTATAGACTGATCATTTCTTTGTCAGTGGGCAAACGTACAAAATCAGCAGGGGATCAAATACTTTTTTCCCCCCACTGTATAAGAGTGGTGGCAGGAGAACACAGGTGGACTATATCTTATGTAGACACTGTAATCTGATGGAGATTAGCGATTGCAAAGTAGTGGTAGGAGAAAATGTAGCTAGACAGCATAGGATGGTGGTGTGTAAGATGACTCTGGTGGTGAGGAAGATGAAGAGAGCAAAGGCAGAGCAGAAGACAACGTGGTGGAAGTTGGAAAAGGAAGAGTGCTGTGTGGTTTTCAGGGAGGAGTTGAGACAGGCTTTAGGCGGTCAGGAGGTGCTTCCAGATGACTGGACTACTACAGCCAAAGTGATCAGGGAGACAGGTAGGAAGGTGCTAGGTGTGTCATCTTGGAAGGAGGAAAGAAGACAAGGAGACTTGGTGGTGGAATGAGGAAGTTCAGGAGAGTATCCAGAGGAAGAGGTTAGCTAGGAAGAAGTGGGACAGTGAGAGGACGGAGGAAAGTAGACAGGAATATAGGGAGATGCAGCGTGAGGTTAAGATAGAGGTGGCAAAGGCCAAACAGAAAGCTTATGAGGACATGTATGCAAGGTTAGATAGTATGGAAGGTGAGAGGGATTTGTATCGGTTGGTGAGGCAGAGGGATAGAGATGGTGAGGATGTGCAGCAGGTTAGAGTGATTAAAGATAGAGATGGAAATGTGTTGACAGGTGAGGACAGAAATGTGTTGACAGGAGGTCTTAGAGAGTGAGAGGATGCCTGAGGAATGGAGGAGAAGTGTTTTGGTGCCGATTTTTAAGAACAATGGGGATGTGCAGAGTTGTGGAAACTACAGAGGTATTAAGCTGATGAGCCATACAATGAAGTTGTGGGAAAGAGTAGTGGAAGCAAGGCTAAGGGGAGAAGTGAGCATTTGTGAGCAGCAGTATGGTTTCATGACAAGAAAGAGCACCACAGATGCAATATTTGCTTTGAGAATGTTGATGGAGAAGTACAGAGAGGGTCAGAAAGAGCTGCATTGTGTCTTTGTAGATTTAGAGAAAGCGTATGACAGGGTGCCAAGAGAGGAGCTGTGGTATTGTATGAGGAGGTCTGGAGTGGCAGAGAAGTATGTTAGAGTGGTGCAGGATATGTATGAGAGCAGTAGGACAGTGGTAAGGAGTGCGGTAGATGTGACAGAGGAGTTCACGGTGAAGGTGGGACTGCATCAAGGATCGGCTCTGAGCCCCTTCTTGTTTGCGGTGGTGATGGACAGGCTGACAGATGAGGTCAGACAGGAATCTCCATGGACTATGATGTTTGCGGATGACATTGTGATCTGTAGTGAGAGCAGAGAGCAGGTGGAGGAAAGTCTAGAGAGGTGGAGGTTTGCTCTGGAGAGAAGAGGAATGAAGGTTAGTCGCAGCAAGACAGAATACATGTGTGTGAATGAGAGGGATCCAAGTGGAACAGTGACGTTACAGGGAGAAGAGATAAAGAAGGTGCAGGATTTTAAGTACTTAGGGTCAACAGTCCAGAGCAACGGGGAGTGTGGAAAAGAGGTGAAGAAGCGTGTGCAGGCAGGTTGGAATGGGTGGAGAAAAGTGTCAGGTCTGTTGTGTGATAAAAGAGTACCAGCAAGAATGAAAGGAAAGGTGTACAGGACAGTAGTGAGACCAGCGATGTTGTATGGTTTGGAGACAGTTGCACTGATTTTGTAATTTAAGCAGTAAATTACTGCTTGTAATTTTTTTTGTTCATTTATTTTTATACCTTTAATTACTTAATAAAAAAACTTGAAACACTTTGAAATATTTGAAGTAAACAGAATGCCATTGTTTTTTAAAAATATATTTTATATTGATATTTAACTTTATTAATAAAATAGTGTGTTGTTCAATTAGCATGTTTTTGCGTTTTGCTTTGGTAGCGAAATTGGTGCCGAGTACCGTGGAATTTTACTGGTATTGGTACTGAATACTGAAATTTTGGTACCGTGACAACCCGACACCGAGATGACCTCAGTTGCAGTGGCATTTCATGTCACGAAAGACATGTCCCCTCATTTACTCTGTCGAGAAAGAAGGGTTCACTAAGTGCAAAAATAGTAAGAGCTATAAAACTGTGCAAATGTTTTTGTTTTTTTTAAAAATATACTTTATTTATAAGATCCATTGTTTGCACTATTTGGTATAGATGGTGCTGTTACTATTTTTCCAAAGTCCATTCTAATAAATAAAAACTTTATAAACTCCGTAATTTTTCAAATGCATTATGTAAAAACAAAATCGTAATCAACAATCATTCATAAAGTTGAGGGACAAAAAAAAGATTTTTTTCATTGCCCAGTCCTAACGCATGCACACACACACTCGCACCTAGGGATAATTTAGCACAGCCTGCATGTTTTTGGACGGTGGGTGAAAACATGAGAAACTCCACACACAGTAACAATCAGAATCAAACCAGGGGCCCTGGAGCGGTCAGTCAAAATGCTACCCACTGCACCACCATGCTGCCAGAATTTATCCTTACCTGTAAAACCCAAAACACCATAGTCTTCTTTACAGTTTAAGACCAAAGGTTGATTATCTTTCAACGGAACTAGCAATATGCCCAGGCTTCCAGTAAACGAGTTAAAGATGAAACGCCTTTCCTAAAATTAGAAGTATTTTAAGCATAGAATATCATGATGATCTTCAAGACTGAAATTGATTTTCCCTATAACAGCACATCCCAGAGAGTTTTATTCATCTTATACAACAGCAATCTGCCAACAATTAAAATTTTCATTTATTAATATATGACATGTTTTAACTTTATAGTTGCAGGTCATGGAATGTCTGCAAGACAAGTTAGTTCCTGTTATCACTTATGTGATTTATGTAAGCTTGTTATTGACTCGTTTTACATGAATTAAAAAAAAAAAAAACCCTCTTAAGATCTTTACTCTTCATGACACCCTCAATATACTGACTTGCATTTATAGTTAGTAGTACAGTTTGGAGTATAGTCTGTAGTTTGGTGTACACTTAAAATATTGATGATAAGATACGTGTTTAAGAATGGCAGGGTTGTTTGTCTTGGCTTATGATTTGAAAAAAAAACAAAAAAAAAAAAAACACAAATGTTCAAAATGTTGGCCATTTAAAGTGGATTGTCTCAATTTTATGTAAGCTTATCAACACAATTCACTAGGTTGATGTTCAACGGTTTCCTCACACCTGAACGAGCCAGCGAGGAAAGCAAAGGGAAAGAGAAAGCAGGGCATGCTGTGATAACTGTACAACTTCTACATTTAAAGAATCCTGACTCTCTCTAGTTCTACGACGCTGTGGCATAAAGCAGCACCAGCCTGCATTTTGAGGACTGTATGGGTTTATTATGAGGGAGGACGTTTAGCAGGTTTCAGTTCATTATCAAATCGTTAACAATTCTCTATATCTGTACATATACACTACTGTACAGAGTAGTTGACGTAGAGTGCAAAACTTCCTTGAAAGTCAACCCCCTCCCCTCCCCCTCTCCCTCCCCCTCACCCTCTCCCTCAAGAAGGCATGTGTCTTTGTTCTGTTGAGCTCTGAACCTAACTAGAATGTAACCAGAATTAAGAAGTAGTCCTCCTCTCATGACACACGAACGTTCAACAACATTACAGTATACAGGAAAAGTAACACTGCGCTACAGGTTAACTCTATTGTTAGTTGCTAACAGACTGGTTGTTTCCCCACCTGTAACTGCAAGTCCGTTAGTTAGTTACTGTATGTACCTCAACACGCTACAGCAGCAGCCAAATATTTCACACCCAAAATATAATTAAGTATAATTTAAAAAGTACACGGACTATAAATCATAACAGTCTCTAAACTAACGAACAAGAGAAGAGCCAACTCTTTAGGCAGCCTATTAGCGAGAAAGTTCTTCTGAAACCGGGCGTTTCGCTGTTTGACTTCAACAAAACAGCGAAGCGCCTATCAAAGCCAAGACAACACGGTGTAACTGTAACAAATCAGCTGAAGAATTCATATGAACACAGGGAACTAATAATAACTGAAAACACTCGAACCTAAAACAACAAAACATATAGCATACTTCACATGAGCTCTGTGCAGTATTTTCCGAACATTGTTTTTGACCAAGCAAACAAAAAAAATATAAAAGAACTTACGAAAGCAAAGGAAACCGAGATGCCAAGACGTCTTTAGTTTACCAAAATGATTAGTGATTAACGGCTGCCACCTTCAAACTTTCCGACGTGTTAAGCTGATCATTTCCTTAAGGCCGGAAAATTTGCTCACCTAGTCTTAGACACGTCAGTTCCTGTTGGACTAGCTGCCTAAAATGGCGCAACAGCGACTCATTTAATAGAGCGTGACTACTGAGGATATAAATGGCATCTGGGTACAAATTGGAGAGGTGTGCGCATTTAGTTTGCGCAGAAACGTTTTCATTTGTACTTTTTGTGCCATATATTTAAAATGCCAAGGATCAGGCTGCGCCTGCCACTCGACCGGTCAGTTTCACCTGGCACACAGTGGTGCTGCCAGCTCTACGGCAACAATGCGGTACTTTTGTCTGCGGAAGTTTTGTCGCAAAATACAGGTGCTGAAATACAAGTACAAGCTAATCGATATACACTCACCGATCACTTTATTAGGAACACATGTAAACCTACTCGTTCATGCACATTTCTAATCAGCCAGTCGTGTGGCAGCAGTGCCATGCATAAAATCATGCAGATACAGGCCAGAAGTTTCGGATAATGCTCACGCCAATCATCAGGATGGGGGGGGATGTGATGTTATTTTGACTGTGGTATGATTGTTGATGCCAGATGAGCTGGTTTGAGTATTTCTAGAACTGCTGATCTCCTGGGATTTTCACACACTGTCTCTAGAGTTTACTCAGAATGGTGCAATAAAGAAAAGAAACATCAAGTGAGTGGCAGCCGAGCAGACGGAAACACCTTGTTGACGAGAGAGGTCAACGGAGAACGGCCAGACTGGTTTGAGCCGACAGAAAGGTTACAGTGACACAGATAACCACTCCGTACAATTTGGGGAGCAGAAAAGCATCTCAGAATGCATAACACTTCAAACCTCGAGGAGGACGGGCTGCAACAGTTCAATCTCGATTTCCACTGAGGAACACAGATGGTAGATTCAGAATTTGGCGCCAACAGCATGAATCCATGTACCCAACCTGCCTTTGGGCCCATTAATACCAATCAATCATCGCTTAAACGCCACAGCCTATTTGGGTATGGTTGCGGACCATGTGCATCCCTTCATAGCCACAATTTACCCATCTTCTAATGGCTACTTCCAACATGATGATGCACCATGTCACAAAGGAAAACTCTTCTCAAACTGGTTTCATGAATATCACAATGAGTTCAATGTTCTTCATTGGCCTTCCCAGTCACTGGATATGAACATGACAGATTTGCAGCATGAAAGTGCACCATGCAATCAGTTCAACATGGACCACAATCTCAAAGGAATTCTTTTTTTTTTTTTCAGATAGCGTTTAAGAATGCCTTTGACAAAAGAGGAACGTACTGAAATCATTCTCATAACACCAGATGTATTACAAGTTCAAATATATTTCTCTCATATGAATTCATAGGGGTGCCAATAATTGTTGCACTCCTATATTTAACAAAGATTTTTTTGGATAAACCCGTGATGTGTTTGCAATTGTTTGATATCCATGAGAGCAGAGTATTTTTGTGATTTTTTTTTTTTTTAACAAAAAAATCAAAAGGTCAAACAATAAAAATAATTTTTCACAGCCTTCTTTGCTCATACTTACCAAGGGTGCCAATATTAGTGGAGGGCAGTGTAGTGGAGGGCAGTGTATATTGACCTTCCTGAGCTTCAAATTCTCCTTGTGAACTTGTTTCAATAATACTGGTTGGAGTGTACAGTACGTCCCTCCTGAGGTCAAAGGCCACACAGCACATCAGATTTTGGAAGTGGAACAGAAACATCCAGATTTCCCCATTATAATTATGGGTGACTTTAACCACACCAATCTGTCTGCTGAACTAATAATATATAAACAACCGATCAAATGCCCCACCAGAGATAGACACTAGACCACTGCTACAATGCCAGCAAGGATGCACACCAAGCAAATAGCCCTGCTCCATTCAGAAACATGGATCACTCCATCAAACACCTTATACCCCAATATAGGCAGAAACTCAATATCCACAAGCCAGAAGCAAAATTAAAATAAATAAATAAGAAGCCCTGCTGATGCTAGAGAGGACTTAAGGATATACCTGGAATCACCAGACTGGCACATCTTTAAATCCAACAACAACTTAGACAACTATGCAGACACAGTCACCCAGTCACCTCCTACATAAGTTTCTGTGAGGAAACATGCATCCCAAAAGGACCATCCATAAATATAATAACAGTAAACTTTTTTTCCCCCTGACCTAACTAAACAGCAGCTGCTAAGGAGGCAGCATACAGGAGTGGAAACAAAGATGCCAAATATGCACTTATATGCACTTAACAAGGAAGTGAAAGCCACCAAACTACAATATAAAGATACAGATATAAAGATAATAAAACTGGAACTGATCCTCTGTTTGGAAGAAAGTCAACTTTAGATAAAAAGAGTCAACTTTAGATAAAAAAGTACATTTTGAATAAAAAAATAGTCAACTTAAAAAAAAAGAAGTCAACTTTAAAGCTGCAGTACTGAACTTTTTTTTTTTTTTGGTTAAAAATGAACAAAAATAAATTATTGACAAAGTAAATAAAATAAAATAAAAACCCAGTGTTCAAAACTGTCTCCTTACCCCGATTCGCAAGCTTATAATGATAAAGCTTATAGTGATTTATAAATTGAGCTGTCAGGTCAAATGTCAGTTGACGTCATTTGTGACGTCATTCGTCTTTGCGTGGTTACGTCACGTCCGTAAACAGAAAGAAGGAGAGCAGGCGTGTGTGGGGGCTGAGGACGGTGGAGTGTTTGTAGCTTGCTATTTAGATGGCTGCTTTAATCTGGATAGTTCTTAACAGCGATCGTCGCTGACATCTGGAGAGTCAGCTGTTGTCAAAACCAAGAAGCCTCGAACTGTAGAGAGCCTGCGGTTAAAAAGGGAAAGCGACAGAGCCCGTGCTAAAACGAGAATAAATATCGGCATGGCTTTTGAGAGGGGGTGACAACTCCGAGAGCTGAAGGGACTGAAGACTGACGCAGAGATGGATTTTTTTCTACTGAACAGGTAAGACTCAATAGGTAACTAGTTAACATTAGCACACTGGTTCGCTTGATTCAGCTAGGATTATTGATTATTGTTATGGCCAGTGTGGTCAATTGCACTTATTTTCTGTTAGCTATGAGAGAGAGAAACTCACCTCTACTCCAGGAAAACCGTATCCACTGCCACCTCCGTTGTCAAGTATTGGAGCAAATATAAAACCCAAACGTGTACCTCAGTGTTGCCAACTCTCGCGAGACAAATAAGCAACTGCAGCTTCAAAAACAAGCCCAATATGATTATAGCCTGTTTCGGCCTCGATGTAAACAGACTCAATAAATGAGCCTGCAACATATTAAACTGACACCACTCGCAGTTCGGAAAGCAAAAACAGAATTTATTAAATAAATATATATATATATATATACTCATCTCTGATCACCTGCAAGCAGAATATGATTGGAGAGATGGAAAAGAGGATTACGTTAGAGCCATAACTACTATTAGTATGTATGAGTATGAGTATGAGTATGCAACGCTTGGTTTTTGCTTGTTTTTTTTGTTATAACCTGCAATAATAATTGTGGGAGGCGAAATACACTACAGCACTGATATTACTGTGAGTCTGTGAGCAGACAGTGTTAATGCATTGGGGGAAAAATAGCAACAGACGACCCGTTTTTTTTTTTTTTTTTTTCCAAGCAGTTTCAGGAAAAAAAGCCCAAAGTCGGGTATTGTATGCAGACTTGGCAACTGATAAGTATACCTCAAACCATCAGATTCATCCGAGCAGCGGAGCAGCGGAGCAGCGCCAACACACAACCCACTAACCGAATAAAAAATAAATAACACTGCAAGGTACTTCAAACAGAGATGGCGATAGAGAGGGAAAATTTCATTACTACAGCTTTAATTAAACATAATCAGCTGTTAAATAGTCAACTTAAAAAGAAGTTACCTTTAAATAAAAAGTCAACTTTAAATAGTCAACTTAAAAAAATAGAACTTAAAACTTTAAATTAAGGAGGAGTCAACTTTTTTTAAATGAAGGAGAAGAAGAAGCCAACTTTAAATAAAATGAGTCAACTTTAAACAAAAGAGGAGTCAGCTTTAAATAAAATAAAAAAAGAAGGAGAAGAAGCCAACTTTAAGTAAAAGGAGTCAACTTTAAATAAAAAAGGAGTCAACTTTTTATTAAAAAGGAGTCAACTTTAAAAAAAAAAAAAAAAAGGAGTCAACTTTTTTTAAAAAAGGAGTCAACTTTAAAAAAAAAAAAAGGAGTCAAATGAGAGGAGTCAACTTTACAATAAATGAGAGGAGTCAACTTTACAATAAATGAGAGGAGTCAACTTTACAATAAATGAGAGGAGTCAACTTTACAATAAATGAGAGGAGTCAACTTTACAATAAATGAGAGGAGTCAACTTTAAACAAAAAGAGGAGTCAACTTTAAATAAAAGTGGAGTCAGCTTTAAATAAAATTTAAAAAAAAAAAAAGAAGAAGCCAACTTTAAGTAAAAGGAGTCAACTTTACGATTAAGAAGAGGAGGAGTTAACTTTAAATAAAACAGGAGTCAACTTTATATAAAACAGGAGTCAACTTTATATAAAACAGGAGTCAACTTTAAGTAAAAGAAGTAAACTTTACTATAAATAAGAAGAGGAGAAGTCAACTTTAAATAAAAGAGGAGTCAACTTAAAAAGAGGAGTCAACTTTAAATAAAAGAGGAGTCAACTTTAAATAAAAGAGGAGTCAACTTTAAATAAAAGAGGAGTCAACTTAAAAAAGGAGTCAACTTTAAAAAAAAAAAAAGGAGTCAACTTTTTTTTTTTAAAAAAAAAGGAGTCAACTTTTTTTTTTTTTAAAAGGAGTCAACTTTTTTTTAAAAAGGAGTCAACTTTTTTTTTTAAAAAAAGGAGTCAACTTTTTTTTTTAAAAAAAGGAGTCAACTTTTTTTTTTAAAAAAAGGAGTCAACTTTTTTTTTTAAAAAAAGGAGTCAACTTTTTTTTAAAAAGGAGTCAACTTTTTTTTAAAAAAAAGGAGTCAACTTTTTTTTAAAAAAAAGGAGTCAACTTTTTTTTAAAAAAAAGGAGTCAACTTTAAAAAAAAAAAAAGAGTCAACTTTAAGTAAAATAAGTCAAGTTTAAGTAAAATAAGTCAACTTTAAGTAAAATAAGTCAGCTTTACAATAAATAAGTCAACTTTACAATAAATAAGAAGAGTCAAGAGGAGGGGACAGCAGAAAAGGCAGAAAGTGCCTTGGGTTCACTGGGCCTACCCTCTCGAGGGCCGTGTAGGGGCCCTGCCAGTGGGTTGTGAAAAACCCTTGAGTGACTGCAAAAGACCTGCAGCAAGACTTGGTGGCAACGGGCACTGAGGTTTCAGTGAGCACAGTAAGGCACGTACAAAACGCAGAAGGTTTCCATGCCAGAACTCCAAAGGCGTACACCACTACTGACCCAAAAGCACCAGAAAATTCTGCTCCAGTATGCTCAAAATCATATAAATAAGCCAGAGAAGTTTTGGGATTCTGTTCTGTGGAGCGTGACGCAAAAGTGGAACTTTTCAGCATGATGGATCAGCGGTATGTCTGGAGTAAGACATACATGCTTGCCCACAGTCAAGCATGGTGGTGGCTCAGTGATGCTCTGGGGCTGCTTTGCATCCTCTGGCACTAGAAACCTGCAGCATGTGGAAGGCAAGATGGATTCATTGAAGTATCAGGAAATCCTAGGAGAAAACATCATGCCCTCTGTGAGGAAGCTGAAGCTTGGGCGTCATTTGACCTTCCAACAGGACAGTGATCCCAAGCATACCTCAAATTCCACCAAGGCTTGGTTGCAGAAGAAGTCCTGGAAGATTCTACAGTGGCCATCAGTCACCTGACTTGAACCCCATAGAAAATCTCGTGGGATTTGAAGAAGGCGGTTGCAGCACACAATCCCAAGAATATTACTGAACTGGAGGCCATTGCTCATGTGGAATGGACTAAGATTCCTCAGGAACGCTGCCAAAAGCTGGTGTCTGGCTATGCATCTTGTTTGCAGCCGGTTATAACAGCAAAAGGGTGCTCTACTATGTACTAAATATGCATGCCATGAAGGGGTTGAATAATTTTGAGACTGGAGAAGTCATTATAAGTTGCATTTTCAGTTGAATTTGGGGAAACCGCTTGAAGCATTCGTTGTTTTGAGCTACTTCAATTGCTTCTGTTTGATTTGTTCATTGCAAACAGCTGAAAGTCATGTGTCCTTATTAACCATTTAGTTCTTTTAAAAACATCCTCAACCCACCGGTGGACCACTGCGTTGTTAGGTGTAAAACTATGCTGTACACAGCTGCTGTGTTTATATAGGTACGCATGCGATATATCTTTGGAAAGCTAAGATTCTTGTGCTTGGATTAATATAAACCAACACTTACAAAACTGAGGCAACTCACCTATGGAGCCTCATAATAGTCCACTGATCCATAAAATCCTGACAAAAACAGTCTTGTTACACTGGCAAAGGTCCAAACGATCCAATTAAGTAAAAATATTTAGTCCAAAACACATTATTACATCAATAAATACCCACTGACTATTGCTGAGTCATTTCTAATTATAGGCAGATGTGCCTAATCTTTAACGTTTTCTCCGTTATAACTCCGGTTCACTTTCAGCACTTCAATTTAAAAGTCCGTGCGTGAAGATGCCTAAGGAGTGGCAAGTGTTTCATTTCAGAAACTTTTTCACACAGTTTGTATTTTTTGCTTGTAATTTATTTAGTTATTATTTACTTGAAGGAAAAAACCCTAAAAGCATTACAGCATTTTTCAGAAATACTCGAAATATACATATACATTTGTTTAATTTATTTTAACATTTAACTTAATAAATAATAAGTGTGTGTTGTTCAATTATGGCATATTTTTGTATTTTGCATGCTTGTAATGTTTTTTGTTTATTTATTTTTATACCTTTAATTACTTGTGGAAAAAAAAAGTTGAAGCACTTTGAAATATTTGAAGTATACAGAATGGCATTGTTTTTAAAAAAATACATTTTATATTGATATTTAACTTTATTAATACAATAGTGTTCAATTAGCAGGTTTTTGTGTTTTGCTTTGGTACAGAGTACCGTGGAATTTTACTGGTATTGGTACCGACTACTGAAATTTTGGTACCATGACAACCCTAATCTGTACATAAGTTATATTTTAAGCTCTATACAATTTAAAGTCACCATGAAATGCCATTTTTACATACTTTTATTTTTCTTGAATGTGATATTTCCTGTTCAAATGGTATAGTGGGATAAATAAATACATTTGCATGTAAATTGAAGGACGTATTTACTTTGTTTGATTTAGTGACTTTTTGGTTCAAAACCATGTTAACTGCAGCTCTACATGGTCTCTGATTGAAAGTAGTCAAAACGGACATAATTTACTGGCATAGAATCCTGCTGTACATAAAGCAAGATATTGTTTCAATGTTGATTCGATGTTAAATAAGCGATTTAATTTAAGTTGAACAAATATTGATTGTATGTCCATCTTGATGTATTTTTCATCGTTGAAATAACCTTATTTCAGGGTATAAACCTGATGAACAATCAATGTTAAATTTCAACACTGATTCAATGATAGATTGATTGATGCATTAAAATTGATTCAGTGTTGGTCTGCTATCTGGGATATGTTACAAACCGCTAGTTAGCTAAACAACCTTAGAGCATAGTCTAGTCATTTGTTGTTAAATGTACAGTACTGTGCAAAAGTTTTAGGCACTCGATTTTTTAGTACAAACTTTGTTATAGATTTTTTTATTTTATGACTTGTACATTATAAAGTCAGTACAAAAAACATTTTAGATTCGCAAACATTAGGTTTCTAGTGCAAACTTAAATGTTACAGAAAAATGTTTGTATGTCATTAAAGAAAGCAGTATATTACATAAGAGACACTTTTCAGACAAAAAACACAATGAAGGCTGCTGGGTTTTGCTGCAGAAATAAGAAGCGAGTGCGACTTTGTTTCATTGACTACTGTTTACTGCTGTTTAGGTTTTTTTTTGTTTGTTTGTTTGTTTTTTAATGTAGAAACATTTAATTGAATTATTTTCAAGGCATCTTTGCTCTAAGCATTTCTTTGCACGTGCCTAAAACTTTTGCACAGTACTGTACATTTTTTTTACTCATGGAGCCCACCCCATCCCATTCCCACCCATATTCACAAACAATTCTTATTTTTGTAGCAAAGCCCAGCAACCTTCATTGTGGTTTTTGTCTGAAAAGTGTGTAAGTAATGACATACAAAGATTTTTCTGTAACATTTAATTTTTTGCTAGAAAACTAATGGTTGGAAATCTAAAATGTTTTTTGTACTGACTTGATAATGTAGACGTCATAAAATAAAAAAATCTATAACAAAGTTTGTACTAAAAAAAAATAGGGTGCCTAAAACTTTTGCACAGTACATTCAAATATCAAATCCACTTGCTTAACGATTAGACACCTAATCTTGAAAAATAACGTAGTTTAACTTACATCAAGTAGACTTTTGGCATGTTAGGTCAAATAGTGTATGCTATCTAAGGAATGAACTACTTGGGGAGGTGCTGTTACAGGAAATAATCAACAATGGTGTGGTGTGATTAAGCAGCGTTATTTTTACCACTTTGAAGTTGATTAGTTTCCTATAACAGCACAATCCGAAGTGTTTTATTCCTCTTATTCTACAGTAGTTTGCTGTAGAATTCATGTAAGACACATTATTTTTTTTATACTTTATAATTACATTAAATGTTGTGGAATGTCAATGAAACAAGCCCTTACAATATAGCAGCTATAAACGCTATTTTTGTACTGCACTGTAGATTAGCATTAACTAAGAACATTTTTTGTAATTGATTTGCTTTGTAACACTCCATTGTGTGCTGTAATTCATAACTAATGTTGATTCTCCGTCAGCTGGAAGAACACATTATCCGGCTGCGTGAGGAGCTGGACCGGGAGCAAGAAGAGCGCAATTACTTCCAGCTGGAAAGAGATCAGATGCAGAGATCACCAAAAGGCAACTAGAGGAGAAGAAAGCTGATCTAAGGAACAGAAAGAGAGAAATGGAAGAAGCTCAAGTGAACCATCAAACTGAGATCAGGGTATCAGTAATAATGATCAGTGTTCTTCAGTGGCTCAGAAAATGTCTAAAAGGAAGTGTCTAAAAGGATGCATCTTATATTATCTTTTTTAAAATCTTTTTTTTTTTGGTCTTCAGGTATACAAGCAGAAGGTTAAACACTTGCTGTATGAACAGCAAAAGAGCATTGCAGAGCTTATGACTGAGGGATTGGTTGCCACCAAACTCCTGGAGAAAGAGCAGGCAGACCTGGAGAACGAGCTGCGGAGAGGCATGCGTAGCCTGAAAGTGGATGTGAAAGAACAAGAGCTCTCCTACGAGAACTACATCAAGAACCTAAAACTGATGTGTGCAAGCTGAGGTTTTCTCTTTGACACATGATGGTTAAACAGTGAAACATACCATTACAGCCATTACTACCATTACTGTGTGACTGTTACAAAGAACTGACACTGGAGACTCATTCAAATAAACCAAATAATGCCAAATAAACATCTCGTCACAGAAATCTTCACCATAATCCACAATTATACGTTTTCTTTGTTAGTCCGTTTATTATTAACCTTAGATAACAGGTCTCAACCTCAAGCGTTTTCTGATAACACAGTGCTGAAACTCTGGTTAAAATCAGTGCTTATCTGTTGCATGTGATGTGATGACGTACCCAAAAACGATCCAGAAATGCGTCAGTGCTGGCCGTGTGATTCAGTGATTGTTTAACCTTTAGTTCAATAATAGCTTATTGATTTGAAAAAAATGTTCTTTTTTTTGTTGTTTTGTTCGTTTGTTTTTTGCCACCCAGGGAAAAACCTAAAAACTCTTTCTGTGTAAAGTTTGTGTAAGCAAAACCGAACTAAAATTTTCTTCTTGATTTGCAATAGTTTTGGAAAAAACGAATTTCTTCATACTCGTTTGTGTATGTTAATCACCCATAAAGTGCAAACCTCATTCCTGACAGCTCACTGGATTGAGGGATGACTTTCAAGCACCAGGTTTGACACAAACTTGCGGTGCGCAATTGGAGAGGGTGCGGAGGAGTACTGAATTGATGGTTAAATGTGTAACAGTAAACAGCAGTGTAGTGTTATGAATTATATAATGCAAATTATTATATGATAAATGTTTATCCACAGAATCAGCTTGCAAACTGAGCTTTCATGTCATGTTGGAATTACAATAATGATATGATGACTCATTTTCTCATACTCTGTAGTTGCCCGTTTCTATGGAAATGCAAGACCTTTTACATCTTTAAGATATAAATATAAAAATATCTTAAATATCTTTCAGATATTAAACTAATATGTACTATTTCTAATGCGGTCACTGCTGGAAAATGATGAGGAAATTTTAATAAACACATCCTAAATCCTGATATAATACTCCTGACAGCTGAGTTTAAAGGTGGAGGCTGCTGCCATTTTTTTTTTTAGTTGTGTTAGCTATCTCAGGACATTACTGATGAGCAACATCATGTTTGTCATGATGACAGGATATTTTGATATTTGGTTACTGTTAAATAAATCGCTGAGAATTTCACTATGCATAATGAGACCTGTGACAAACACTAGCAGATAACTAGCAGTTAGCTAGTTAGTACCCATTTTCTGCACTGGGTCCCTATTTAAATATAAGCAAATGTGTGATATTGACCATGTTAACTGCTTTGTACAAAAGGTCTGATTTTCCTCATGGTTAATCTCTTCTATTGAAGATTGAAGATGGGTTTGATCTAAAATGGATCATAAGGTTTTACACAAACTTGGAGTCCATGCCAGCTCGAGTGCACAATGTCATTAAAGCAAAAAAGGGGACAAACCAAATATTCAGGAACTCTGAATGAAATTCATGTTAATATTTATAAGATTCTACTTTTACAGTTTTAAGTTATCAATAATATCATTTGTAATGAAAATTGTTGTATTAAAATAGAACAGAATGCACAATAGAAGCATTTTCAGTAGTGCTCTCAGACTTTGGGACCCTACTGTATGCCAGAATATCATATAGTGATCAAACATCCATTTGTTAGAAAAATAAACCTGCTCATTTTGCATTCATTAATATCTGGGGGTTTTTTATATCACAGAATTGATGTGCAAGTATTTAATTAAGCCTATAGGCATGATCCCAAGAAACAAATACCATCCAAATTTTGATTTACTGTTCAAATGAATCGATTCAGTAATGTGATTCATAATGCACTTCACTAATTTTCATGGCATTGAGTGAATCACACAGGAATTTGATTCGCTCCAGCTCTGTTTAACATCAGCAGCAGGTTAATGTGTGGTCCAGAGGCAAGGGGGCAACATGCCCCAGCTGCCCTGGTAAACATTAACCTATAAGGGTGTTAATCAGTCAATTTCACTCAGTAAAATAGTCTTGACAAATGACAAAGATAACGTAGGGAGATGAGAAGAGGAGCTGGAGTGCCTGTTGGGTTTTTTCCTCGCTCGCTCTCCCTCCCTCCCTCCCAGCTGGACTCTGTGGCCATGTGGGCCTTACAGTGTGTTTCCCTTCGTCTAACACTAAGCTCCAATGTGCCTCATGAGCCCACAATAAATTTTATTCACTTATAGTGTAAGTCGATGGGTTGTAACAGCTGTTGTGCGATGAAAGTGGGGAAACGTCGGCCACTTCTGCTGTTTCCAGATTTATTATGTCCAGAAGTTGCAGTCCATTAAACCATATAAAAATGGATTATGGATTTTGGTTGTCGACACGAACTAAATATATATTTAACCCCTGTTAACCATGTTAGATGAACAGCCTAATTGTCCCAACATGTACTGTCTGCTGTTTTATTTAAAATTCAAGTGCAGTAGATTTTGGATGATGTCTGATTCACCTTTTGGGAAAATACACTGAAGTTGGGCATAGGTTTTGACCTTTTACATGATGCATTATGTTTTTTCCACATGTATTCTATATTGCTATATTTACACAAATTTACATAAACATGAAAATGTGTGAAGATACATGTGAAAAAAAAATCACATTCATTCTTCTTCTTTTTGTTGTTGTTGTTATCATCGAATTACTCTATTATTTGAATTTTATCTGTTGGAGGCATCCTTTGCTCGATCTCATGGATTTCAGTCTTGCGCCTCAGGTCTTGCTCTTGTCACTGTTTTTGCAGCTTCTTCTCATATTTAACCTCGATTTCTGTACATAAACATCAGCATGTTAAGATTTGGTACAATGCTCCATGTACAGTTACATTTAATTTCATGGAGAGTAAAAGGCAGACACTGTTAATACAGTACCTCGTACTTTCTCCTCAAATACACTTCTCAGCTTGGTGTTTTCCTTATCATGGCTCTGTGGAAACAAATGAGTGCCTATCAACATGACAGTATTGATGAATAATCTGAAGGTCCAGTACAGACATCTGCATTATATTTACTAACTCACTGAAAGAAAGCACAGAAACAAAGCTGTATGCTTCTCTGCTGTATCAGCTGATCGAAAAGTTTTTCTATATTTCTGGTTTCATGCTTTTAGATTGAATTATTAGAGAGACCTAATCCAGCTAGAGGCACCTGATCCAACTCCTCCTATAAGCCAAACCTTAACCCCTAAACCTCGAGAAACAGTAAAACACAGACCATCATACACACTTATCCAGCTTCAAACACACTGAGTTGTCTCCACCCCCTGGACTTTTGGTTCAACTCTGCCTAGGTAGGAGGTGCTGGAACAAGGCAGACTCCACCCCCTGGACTTTTGGTTCTGCAGCAAGGTGTACTGGCACAAGGGGCTGGATCAGGTACGACTCCACCTCTTGAACTTTTGATTCAACTCCACCCAGGTAGGAGAAGCTGGATCAGGTCTGACTCCATCCCTTCGACTTATGGTTCCACAGCAAAGGGTACTTGGCCACAAATCTAAGGCTATTCTTTTTTTCTTTTTTCTAAAACATTATTATCTGTTGTATTGATTAACTTTATGCACTATTAAATTGTAACCCTATGATTACATTAAATAAGACACCTACATTCACGATCAAACTGACATTATCCATCACACACCTTTATTCTCCATCACGCACCGACATTGTTTGTTTGGTTCTCTTAATGCCATGCCAGCTTCTATGGCTATTTTCATGGCGTGAAATGTGTAAGGAACCCTCTATAAAGTTTATAAAATCTATTTTTCCTAAAAACTCTAAAACTGCATTAGGTTTGACTTTGTTAAAAACAGACAGAAGTGTATCTGTTCCAGTATGTTCAGATCTACTTTGAGATTTTGATTTTGTAAATGTGGTTTGATCAGTAGTCCAAAAGGTCGGATATGTCTAGGTTTTTGTTCGTATAGGCTTGAAGAAGGGGTTGAGAAAACAGGATGGTAAGCTGGGTTTTCTTTGTTGGTCTTCAGCTTTGTTGCATATTGTAGGGCTAGTTTAAGGCATCTGTTCTCCAGAGAAAGTTAATTTTCTTCTACATAAAAACTTTGAGTTGGTGACATTCTAAAGGCCCCTAATGCCAGTCGTATGCCTTGATGATGCACTTTGTCCAAGAGTCGGATATATACGATTTCCTAGCTGATCCATACACTATACATCCATAATCCAGGTGTGATCGAATTAGAGTTCTGTACAGATTTAAAAGAAGTGAACTTTCTGCACCCCATTTTGTTTTAGCTGAAACCTTTAAAATGTTCATGGCTTTAAGACATTTATGTTTTAAAATCTTTATTTGAGGGATAAAACTCAGTTTACGGTCAAGAGTTATTCCAAGAAATTTGGTTTCCTTAACCACTCTGATGTGTTCACCATCCATGAATATCTCTGGATCAAGATGGAGAGAGCATAGCTGGCAAAAAGGCATACAAACAGTTTTGGTCTTTGAAAATGTAAAACCATTTGAAACTGACCAGGACTGCATTCTGTTAATTGTCAGCTGGATTTTCTGTCCAGTGTTATTCATGGATTTGCCTCTGTAGCAAATGCCAATGTCATCCACATAAAGACTGCAATGGATATCCAACCTGATGGCTTTTGCGATGCTGTTGATTTTGATACTAAAAAGTGTAACTGATAAAATGCTTCCTTGTGGTACTTCTAGCTCTTGTTTATGTGAGTCAGATAGGGTATTACCTGCTCTGACTTTAAAATGTCTTGTTGATTAAAAAACTAGCAATAAAAATGGGTAAGTGTCCTCTAAAACCAATTTGATATAAATCCTTTAAAATACAGAACTTCCAAGTGGTGTCATATGCTCTCTCCAAGCCAAAAAAGACAGCCACTGCATGTTCTTTTCTGATGAAAGCATCTCGTACGTAGCTTTCAAGGCTGATGAGGTGATCAACAATACTACTTCCTTTTCTGAAGCCACACTGAACTTTACTTAAGAGGTGTTGCAATTCCAGGATCCATACTAGACGTTCATTAACTATTCTCTCCTTGGTTTTGCATAAGCAACTTGTCAGGGCTATTGGGCGGTAGTTGTTGGGGTCATTATGATCTTTCCCTACTTTTGGGATGGGAATGATTATCGCTTCTTTCCAAGAGAGTGGAATATTCCCTGATATCCAAATAGAGTTAAAAAGTTTTAACAGTAAAGACAGGATAATGTGAGGCAAATGGAAAAAACAAACTGGTAGTGGATATCATCTGGTCCTACTGCCGTATCAATGCTCTGTGTATGGCTCGTGTCAATTCTTAAACAGTTGATTATAAGGTTCTTTGTTATTAGATGAAAACTCTATACCTTTCTTTTCGTCCTGTGCTAGGGAAAGGTATTAAGGCAATTTCCAATGGAGGAGTTCTTTTCAAAAGTTTCTGCTAGGGTGGAGAGGAGAGGAGAAAGTTACAGCTTTACCTCTGACTGTTACAAAGCCCTCACACTGAAGACTCCTTCCATAAATGTTAAATACAGTGGATCTAAAAAGTCTACACACCCCTGTTAAAATGGCAGGTTTTTGTGATGTAAAAGATAAATCATGTCAGAATCTTTTCTACCTTTATTGTGAAATTTTTACCTATGAATTAAGGTGAAAATCAATAAGAATCGTTTTATGGGGAAAAAATGTACAATAACCTGGTTGCTTAAGTTTGCATATCCCTAAACTAATACTTAGTTGAAGCACCTTTAGATTTTCTCACAGCATTCAATCTTTTGGGGTAAGATTCAATCATTTTGGCAAATCTTGACTTAGCAATATTTTGCCATTCTTCCTTGCAAAAGCATGCAACTCTAACTGTTTTAAATAAAGCTGGAGAGCACAGTTTAATCTGATCTGTGACCTGTGCATCTTAATTTTATGTCAGCAAGGTTGGGGGAAAGCATGCTTACAAGAAGTGAATCTGTTAGTGTAACTAGTAACAAGGAGGCACATTTCACATAAAATGGCATCAGGGTTCATGATCTCTGACACTGAGCTGAGAAAGAGAGGAAAGCCTGGACTGATCACTGCTAAAAGGAATTTTTCTGGATTCTGGGAGATGAATGAAAATTAGAGGTCAACAGATTTTACAGATGACTAATTTGGGCAGTACCTGCTGATAACCGATTAATCAACCGATAGTTGACTGGGGGGTCCAACCGAGAAAAGAATAGGGTCCACCTTACCTGTCATGAGTTGAGTCTCTTGGCCATCTTGATGTATTCCATATTCTTATGGTTGGTGTATATCACGAATGGGTATTGGACTCCCTCCAGCCAGTGATGCCACTCCTCCAAGGCTAGTTTAACTGCCAGGAGTTCTCAGTTGCCGATGTCTTAGTTGGAAAATAATGCCACTGGGTGAAGCTTAGGTTTGTTCCAAAACCTTTGTTAAAGCACCACTCCCACTCTGGTGAAGGTGAGGCATCCACTCCCCCGATGAAGGGCTTGGAGAGATCTCTGTGTTTTAGAATGGGGCCGATGTGAAAGCTTCCTTGAGACATTGGAATGCTTGGTCAGCTGAGGAGTTCCACTGTAGTTTCTTGGGCCCTTTATTAAGCAAGGCTCTGAGAGGAGTGGTGATGGAACCGAATTCACTGATGAATCGGCAGTAGAAGTTGGTGACCCCCAGGAACCTCTGTAGCTCCTTCACTGTGGTGGGGATTGGCCACTTGGTGATGTTGGTGACCGTATCTTGGCCCATGAGAACACCCTCTTTATTACTTACATAACCGAGGAATGAGAGTATGGTTACATGGAATTCATATTTATCCCCGTTTAAAAATATCTGGTTTTCCAGGAGCCAAGCAAGAATCCTCCTGACATGAGTGATGTGATCTTCTTTGGATGGAGAATAGATAAGAATGTTGTCACTATAGGCGATGATGAATTTTCTGAGCATGTCCCAGAGGACATCACTGATAAGGCACTGGAACACTGCTGGAGCGCAAGATAGCCCATATGGCATAACACGGTACTTGAAGTGGCCAAAGGTGGCACTGAAGGCTGTTTTCCACTTCACTGTCCCCCTCACAGATCTAGATGAGATCATATACACTGCGCAAATCAAGCTTGGTGAAGATCTTAGTCTCTTTGAGTTGTTCCAGTGCTGCTGGGACTAAGGGCATCGGGTAACGGTACTTGACCATGACCTGGTTTAATTCCTGATACTCAATGCATGGTCGGAGCCCTCCTCTTTTGTTTTCCATGAAGAAAAAGACCGCTGATACTGGTGAGGTGTAAGGATAACTATATTCTTGTTCCAGGGCCTCTGTGATGTAATCATCCATAGCTTGCCATAGCTATGTCATCTCCTTGGCTGAGAGAGGATAAATATGATTATGAGGAGGCATAGCACTGGTCATGAGCTCAGTGGAGGCAGGCCACTAGCCTTGGTCTTGCTAAAGACTTCCTTGAGGTCCTGATACTCTGGAGGTATGTCCATGTTAGAGTTGGCTTCAGGACTCCCAACTGAAGTTGATGCCACAAGGAGCATAGGGGCCTGCAGACAGTAGCTGAAGCAATGTGGGGACCAGTGGATGATTTCTCGCTTGGACCAAGTGTGCATCCAGGGGAATCTCAGCACGACTGGAAAATTTTTGGCAACAGTGATGAGGAGGGAGATTTGTTCCTGATGGAGGGCACTGACTCTGAGAAGAAAGAGTATAATACAATGGGTTGTGGCCCTCCAATGGGTTCTCTGTCAAGGGTTAGGATGTGCAGGGATTGCGGAGTGGCTGGGTTGGAGAGAGGTGTCTATGAAGTTGCCAGCTGCTATAGAATCAATCAGCACTACAACATTACAAAAACCCTCCGATTAGCCTATCTGTGCAGGGACGGCAAAATTTTGATGAGTAATAATCAATGGGCACTCACCATGTTGGAGCAAGAGTGTGCTCACGCCTAGGTATTCAGAGAAGGCTTGGACTTCGGGCAGACTGGGCACAATGCCGCTGAGGGCTGCTGCAGTAGAATCACAGTTTGAGCTTATGATGCCGTTGGCGTTCAACATCCATCAGCTTGGCTTGTCCAAGTTGCATGGGTTCAGGCGCGGGGATTTCCATCATGGAAGTTAGCTGTGGTTTACCCCTCTGGTTCTTTAGTAGGTGGTCAAGACAGATGGAGAGGTCAATGAGGGAATTGAGGGATGCTAGGACATCGTGGCATGCCAGTTCTGTGAGAATATTGTGGTTCAAACCCTGACGACATGCTGCTTTGTGTGCTGACTCATTCCAACCATTGCCAGAGGCTGTGTGTAACGTTAATGCATATTCGGCAGTGCTCTGGTTACCTCATCTGAGCATGAGGAGTTGCTCTCCCACTTTCTTTTCCTCTGGAGAATGGTTGAAAACTTGCTGAAAGAGCTCTAGGAAGCACTCATAGGAGGTGGTGTGCTCTCCTCTTTGGGTCCAGATAGCAGTAGACCAGGTTGAGTGCCTTACTGCTGAACAGATTGATAAACAGAGCAATCTTGGTTTTCTCAATTACAAATACAAGGAGCACTGAAGCATGAAACCTTTACATGAAGTAGGAACACCTGAATATTTTTCGGGTTGTGCAGTGAGTGACAGAGCAGATTGAGAGGGTGCCGCCATAGTAGCCCATGTGGGTGCTAGCGTGTTGGAGAGTTGTGTTAGCTGGGCACTGATCATAGCAATCTGCTGTTGGTGCTCATTGACGAGGTGGCCTTGGGAGGCCAGAGCCTGTCACCACTCTTGAAAACTTGCTGCCTCCGTGTGCAGATGAAGTATTCTGTCAGGCAGCGGAGATGGTGACATTTGCAGGTTGAGTTTTTATTTTAAAACAGGCAAATGAATCCAAAATGAGGCAGAATCAAAGTAAAAATACAGGCAGAAGTCAATACAATACCTTTTTATGGGTGAATGTATTGTAAGTGTATGAAAATAATTAATATTTTGCTTGTGGATTTTATTGTTTTATTTGATGCTATGAAATTATGAAAGTATATATGAATTATATATTAATTACTATATGAAACTGACACCATATATCAGTCAACTAATGGGGCAAACTAAAAGTACAACAGATTGGTCTTGTTCCTACTTTGCATGAATGGCTGATTAATTTATTCTCTTATTTTTTGCAGAATATCTGTTGACCTGCTGGTGCTGGTGACCCTGCTTCCCACTGGTGCTGGTGACCCTGTTGACCCTACTTCCTGCCAGTGTCCAAATTCACTTGAAGGCTTTTGCAGTGTGTGCAAAACACATGCTAGTTTGGGGTACTATTGCTTTAATGTTGTTTTTTTTATGTTGGAAAGATAATTTCAGTTGATTATTTTTTTTTACGACAGCAATGATCCTAAAAAGTCCTAAAGTCAGTCTTGTCAACTTGACTAGCATATGATGTATTCTTTTCTGTTAACTAGTGATTCATAATATTCTTTGTCCATGTACTTTGACAAATATATTAAAGGGGTCATATGATGCTTTTTAATGTTTTCCCTTTTTTAAGTTTGTAATGTACCCGTTTGTGCATGTATAAGATCTGCAAAGTTACAAAGCTCATAGTCTGCCACAAAGGGATTTATTCTACGTAACAGAGAACACTGCTCCAGTCCTGCCTAAACCGCCTTGATTGAAGTCCAGATATTACTTCCGCAAACGTCTATGTCACTATTTGAAATATTAGCATAATCCCGCCCAATGGCAGGCGTGAAGAAAGAAGGCGAGGCTTCAGTGAATTGTACAGGTGCCATGTCGTGGAGATGCTGTGTGTTCTGATGCGAAAGCAAAACCCCTTTGTTTGGCCTTCCGAAAACAGACAAAATTAAGAATCAGTGGTTAACATTTATTTATAGCCCTGTTCGTTTGCAGTACAGGGCTCAGTTGTAGACCTCTGCTAACGTGCTAGCTAAAGTTATTGTGTTAAAGAAGTTTTGATATTCAGCTGTGGGAATTTTTACCTATAAACGTGCAGAGTGAGGCACATTATCGTGACACAGTTACCTGTCTATATTTTGTGTCTTTTTGTCTGTTGATTTCATAAGACAAATTAAACCATTATAACATCGTATCTGAGAGGTAAGAGAGTTACAAAATAAAAACTGCATTTCTGCATCTGTATTTTCTGATCTGACTCGGGCTCGAACCGTTACGGTAAAACCGGCGACATTATTAACTGTGTTGCTTAGAAGCTTAGAATTGCTTTAGAAGCCCTGGAAGCTGACGCTCGCCATTATGCTAAGGGGCTTTACATTTCCGACACACGCTTGAGGTTTTTGGCCAATCACAATGCAATGGGTCAGCTGGCCAATGAGGGCACTCTGGGCTTTTCGGGAGGAGGGGCTTTGGAGAAACCGGAACTCAATCGGAGTGTTTCAGGCAGCCTGGCAATAGAGGTACTGCGATAATGTACAGTATGTGACAAATAATGTGGTTTTTAAGCATCAGTGCATGTTAACCTTCTATTAGAACCAATAAACAAAATAATGAAGTTTTAAAAATGTTTGAAATCATATGACCCCTTTAATTACTCAGATCATTGTGTTTACTGTAAGTTCTAAAGGGTAATTTAATCATATTGTAATTTATTATACAGCAAAATTACAGTAATTAGTTTTACAGCACTGGAGTTTACAGTAATTCACTGGTAGTTAGCTTTGTAATATTACCATAGTATAAAATATAGCAGCTTGCTGGCTACTTGTACTTGTCCACTACGTTGCTGTAATTTTAACAGTAAACCTTTTACAGTGTAGTACTATTTAAAAGCATTCAGATATTTTTTGGTTATGTTTTTACAACAATGTTGTGAAGCAAAGATCCAAACACAAACTATTTGAGTTGAATTTGTGTAGCTGTGTGGAAATCCTGGTTTGGACCATAAAGCCTTTCCATTTTTTATTGTTTCTTTTTTGCTCACTTTCATTTATGCATGTGAGGGTTGATAATAAGTTGCATTTATAGGTGGGCAGTTCAAGTTCAAGCCCAGTCTCCCATGTTCAATAATGGTCTCCTCTTACTGTTCAATAATTTATTCATCTTTCCTGATTTTTTTTTTTTATTAAAAGGAAGCTTACCCATTACATAGCACCTTAATTATGGACATACACGTTCTGTAATAACATTCTGGTATTTTTCTATATATTACACAATATTTATTTACAGTCAGGTCCATAAGTATTTGGACAATGACGTAATGTTCATAATTTTGCCTCTGTACACCAGCAATGGATTTGACATGAACCAATCGAAATGTGACTGATGTGTAAGTAGTTATAACCTACACTTTGTGTCAAAATGTCAAATTGATTGATTTACGACATGTGATTTATGACCCCCAGTAACCCTGACTGACATGTATGTGTGACATGTGGTGGCCTGTTCTTGTAGGCTGCTGGGGTAGAACATGTTTGGGCATGTTCTTCCTGGGCTGTATTGGCCAGTAGTCAGATGTCAACGATTGTTGATGGTGTGTTTATGTTAATGATTTTAAGTGTGAGCCCTGCTTTTCAGTTTATCCCCCAATTCGTACATCCTCAATCTCAATCTCTCAATCTCAATTTATTTATAAAGCACAATTAAAAACAACCACAGTTGACCAATGTGCTGTACAATGTTCTAAAAAGACTTATAAATACACCAAAACCAATCAAAAAACAATGAATAATAATAATAGTAATAATAAAAAAAATTATATGTAAAACAAGACAAAACAACAACAGACAACAAAGGACATCAGAAGTCATAGGCTATAGTGAAGAGATACGTTTTAAACTTTAATTTAAAAATATGTAATGTTGGTGCAGTTCTAATATGGATCGAATAAACTGTTCCAAAGTTTAGGTGCGGCTATGGCAAAAGCGTAATCACCCCTAGATTTTAACTTTGACTTTGGAACAGTTAACAACCTCTGATTGGCAGACCTAAGGGTTCTCAATGAATGGTGTTCACACAACAAGTCAGAAAGGTAAGAGGGGGCAAGGCCATTTAAACATTTAAAAACAAGCAAAAGCACTTTAAAATCAATTCTAAAGTGGACTGGGAGCCAATGTAAAGACATTAAAACAGGAGTAATGTGTTCGTGTTTGCGAACATCCTGAATTTGTTGTTTAAATAATGGTTTAAGATGCTGGAGTTAAAACACAGAAGACACTGCACGTTTCTGTTACAATGGCTGCTCCGAGAACTCTGAAAACCCCTGTAAGTGTTATGTGTAATTCACCAACAAGAGGGCCATATTACAGCCAATAAAAACGCCTGCAGATCGGTACATTCGCTACATACATTCACAATGTCTCAAGAATCTATGTCTGTCTACTGCTACAGCAACACTCCTGAGACGGCACTGCCGATGCCTGATGACAACGCAACACTGCTGGAACCCCACCCACAAACTTGTGACAATTGGACAAATGTGACAAAAAGACAGCAACTTGTGACAAATGTGGGATTGATGACATAGACAGTTGTATCCACTCTGACGGCTTCAAAATCATAAAAGCGTCCTTCTGGAACATCTCATCAACAAAAAGCTGGAACAGCTCTGTTTGGGCTGTGAGGTGGACCATCCGAATCAGATTAGACATTGCTTGTTTGAACCTGACGCCTATTTGTGGACGTGTACTTTGATGAAATGTCACGTAATCTGGTTAAACAAGGACTTAAACATATCATAGCTCAAGCATTGAGTCGGTGTGGTTTGAGGATTCACCCCAGAGGATTCACTATTTTGCATGGACTGCGTGACGAAGTTTACATCGTGGAAAAGCTTTGTGAAGTCAGAGAGAAAGTTGTGGATGTTAGCAGGGAACAGATTGTCTATGAGGCCGTGGACAGCTGGAAAGGCTCCACACAAGTTGCCTAAGTGTGATACTGAAATGGGGAACACATGCTGTGCAACAGGACTGGCAAAGTGTCTACTTAAACATCGTATTAGATGTGAGATGACCAACTTAATGTACAAGATCATTAATGACTGTGTTGATGTACCTGTTGCTGTAAACAGATGCGGTGTTGATCCCAAAAGTTTAACAACCCTCAAGAAGCAAATGTCCGTTGTAAGAAGCATGTCAGATGAGTGGACAGATATGATGTGTGTGTGTATTAATGCGGGCGATCCAATTTGTGCAACTATCAGAAAAATACTAGACCTGGTGACTGAATGTGGCAGTTGTATTAGAATTGCTGACGTAATGTGTACATGTATGAGTTATTATTTTGTGGAGACTGAAGTGACAATATGTCCAAAGAAATGAAAAATATTTATTACACACCTTCTAACCCGGGTTCTTTAGGAGGTAAAAAACGTTTAAAAGATGGTGTTTTAAAAGAAATGGGTGTTCATTTAAATTGTACAATTTATCCAATCTTGTGCTTTTTTAATGACCCCACTCGCTGATACTGCTCTGTGCCCTTAGGTTGGCCATCCTCACACTCTCTACTATAGATACTTTTTAAACACCATACAATGGCTTTTCTCAAAAGCCATTGTATTATCATGCAGATCCATCTGGAGAAATCCAGCTAACAATGATACAGCAGAAAAGCAAAGCAAGAGGAGTACAAAGTTGCTCTGTGCTCATTTCCTGTACATCCCCTGTGCTTGCTGTCTCCAAGCCACAGGAAATGGTGGGCATTCTTGATAGCATTATGTTTTAACATAAATGGTTTGAACAAACCACTGAATTTATTAATAATGAGGTAATCCTGGTTAGAGAATTTGGCAATCTACCACATTCTTTCCATCCATTACCAATTACTGGAAAGATTACTGTTTGCTATAAGGTCTTTATAAAATTGATGGATTGAATATAAAACAAATGGATTATAGACATAGATTTAGATAGATATAGACATAGACATATGTGGGAATTAATTTGCATAAAATATAAATAACAAACACAGAAGACCAGGTAAACACGTAGTGTAGTTTATTAAGGATTAGAATAATATAAAGACGGGCCCTTTGCCGTGCGGTGTTGTGCATGGCTGAGGAGCTCTTGGGACATGTCGAAGTAAAGCCATAACAACTGCAGATAACGCATGTCCATGAGAGGCTAGGAAAACGGGGAAAAACAACACGTTATATTATATTATATTATATTATATTATATGTATTGTAAATAAATATATACACAGGCAAAAAAACACTATGAAAGCATAATCCTATAGCAGTGAGCATAATCTTAGAATCCTAGCAAAAATGTGTAATCTCAAGACTTAGATTTTAATAGAGATTTAAGTAGTGTGTAAAACACAAAAACATGTTAAAATCATGCACAGAATCTGTAATACATAAAAACAACACTTACCCATGTAAAGAGATAAAATTGAAGCGAAGAATAAAAGTTTAATACGAGAACCAAAGAGAGAACGCAGGGAAAGGTGTGCTTATCTGGATTGCTGGGAGACATTTTGGCAGATTGGGCCATGGAAGTCTTTTATAGGGGGCGGGGCAAGAAGGAAAGAAGGAGGAAAAGAGGGGGGAGAGTGGGTTTTTTTTTTCATCTAACCTTGAAAAACCTGGATATAATGGTGGCTGAAAAACCTGGTTTTCTGAAGCTAATAGTAGCTGGATTTTCTGAAAACCAAACATAATGGGAAATTGTTTGATAATGGGAGGGGGAGGGGTATAAATAGAGACCAAACCCAGGATAGAGCAGATCATTCCTGCTGGGACGTCTCACTTGAACTGATCTCATGTTGTCTGCTGTTTCTGGGCAATAAATCTGATTTTTGCTTCTCTCATCCACTGTGTTGTGAGTATTATTTTATTGAATTTAGAGTGTTTGTGTACAGGCTACGGTATATCCAGTGGCAGGAAAACGCCACACATACATAATTTCTATAAGACATTTGTATCATAACTTTAAGTGGTGATGAAATGAGTTGCTGCAGACAATGAATGTTTGTGTACTACAAGTTAGAAATAACTTGAGATCTGTAGATTAACTACAGTTTACTAGATGGTACTCTTATCATTAACCTATCAACTATTTAACACTGGAGTAGTGTTGACTATCATTTTTTCTACCAATTCTGTTGTTTTCACTATACATTGAAGACATCTGGGTTTGAGATCAAAAGATGACTCTGAGACGATAGATCAGAATTTCAGCTCTCATTTCCTAATATTTACATCTATATGTGTTAAACAACTTAAAACATGGCACCTTTGGTGGCGGAGCACCCAATTTTTAGGTGAACAAAAGCATAGGAACAGATAGACTTAAAGTAAATTAAAGTAAATAACACGTAATATTTGGTTGCAGTGGTCACCGGTTACACAGTGACATCACCAAACTATTGCATTTTTCTTTTGTGTTGCTTTTCCAGACTTCTACTGTAGCTTCTTTCAGTTGTTTGTATTTGGAGGTTTCTTCCTTCAATTTCCTCTTCAAGAGGTGAAATGCATGCTCAACTGGATTAAGGTCTGTTGATTGACTTGGCTAGTCTAAAACCTTCCACTTTCCCCCTCGATGAAGTCCTTTATGTTGGCAGTGCTTTTTGGGTCATTGTCTTGCTGCATGATGAAATTCCCCCCAATTGGGCTGGATGCATTTCTCTGTAAATTGGAAGACATATTGTTTCTGTTGACTTCTGAATTCATTCTGCTGCAACCATCATGAGATCCATTATAAATAAAGATTAGTGAGCCTGTTCCAGAAGTACCCATCCAAGCTCAAGCCATGACATTGCTTGCCTGATAAGCTTCTATGTTTTCAATCATGAGCAGATACATTCTTTCTCCACACTTTGGCCTTTCCATCACTTTGGTAGAGATTAGTCTTGGTTTCAGAACTTTTGTGGCTCATTTCTGTATTTCTTTGTGAATTCCATTCTGGCCTTCTGATTCTTACTGCTCATTAGTGGTTCACATCCTGTGGTATGGCCTCTGTATTTCTGCACTTGAAGTCTTCTTCGAATGGGGGATTGTGATAACTTCAGCCCTGCCCTGTGAAGTTTGTTGGTGATGTCACTAACTGTTATTTTTGGATTTTTCTTCACAGCTCTCACAATGTTTCTGTCATCAACTGCTGTTGTTCTCCTTTGCCGACTTGTTCCATATCTGGCTGTTAGTACACCAATGGTTTCTTTCTTTTTCAGGACATTCCAAATTGTTGTACTGGCTATGCCCGTTGCTTGTGCAATAGCTCTGATGGATTTTCCTTCTTTTCTCAGCTTCAAAATGGCTTTCTTTTCTCCCATAGACACCTCTCTGGTCTTCATGTTGGTTTATCCTTTTTAACAACAAATGCAACCTTCACAGGTGAAACCTAGGACTTTTAATTCTTTAAATATCTATATTCTATTTATTTAACAGGGCGCACCTGGGCAGCAAGAAACACCCATTAGTCATGTGTTCCAATATTTTTGATCACTTGACGAAAATGGGTGGGTTCAAACAAAATGTGCCATGTTCTAAGTTGTTAAACAGATCTAGATGTAAATATGAAGAAATGAAAGCTGAAATTCTGATCTATCATCTCATTTTCATATTTTCATCTCAAACCCAAATGTGCTCAATGTGTAGTGAAAAAAATAGAATATGCCTTGCTGTTCCAATACTTTCAGAGGGGACTGCATATAATATATATTATATAATAAATAAATATCTAATATACATTTTAATTATTTTATTAGGTTAAATTGAATATTGTTTTGCAAATGCTCACAAAACTAGAAAAAAGAAGTAATGTTTACTTGAACCGATTGCATACAAAAGTGGGGGCATGGTTTCTGAACTAGATTTGCATATGTGTTCACAGAACTTTAAACTGATTTAATTTTGAGCATTATAGATGGATTGTTTTCAGTATTCCTTGTTTTGTGTCAGCTTTAAGGCCTAAAGCTACTGTATTATGAAATGTTTTGAAAGAGCAAGCATTTTGGTAGAGGTCTCTTGGCTCACCCTCTTTGTGTTTCTCAGTCAGATGTATGGCGTGCGCGCACAAACAATTTAGTTAATTTATCATCTTGAGTTCGGTCAGTTCAGTCTTTATGAAGGTTGATGTGACTGCATTAACTCATTGGCATGCTATTTCTGATAGGAACTGTTAAATGTGTTAGTGACCATTAAGTAGTAATGATAATGATGTGTTCCTTTAACGGTGTTAAGGTTTAAGTAGTTCATTCGGATAAAATATACTTATAAAACAAGAAAATTGCTAGTTCAATTTACGTACTTTTTTTTTTTTTTTAAGTAGAATAATCATTGTTGCCATGTAAACCTTACTTAAAATGTAATGTTACATTTACTAAGATTTCTTTGTGTGGAAATTGTTACCAGATGTTTCTTGAGAAAATTTCACTTCAATATATTTTCAGTGCAGTTAGCTCCAATTTAGCACGCTTGCTGCAGGTTATACAAAATGAATATGCAATTTCTGTTATCTCTGTGCTGCCTACAGGCCATGTAATGCCCCTGAGGAAATGGGAGTGGCCAAACCACACTGAATTTGCTGTTTTATCTCAAGGTCCAGTTGCCTCTCTCCTTCAGTGAACCTGGCACTGGCAGCAGATAATATTTTTCCTTATCGATATCAGGCAGAGCTTGATGTAAAGAGACAAACTAAGTCCACAAAGTAGTCTTAAGACAATCAACACTGTGTTGATAGAATATGAAATAAAACACATACAGTACTGTGCAAAAACCTTAGACACATGCATAGAAATGTTGTACAGCAACGATGCCTTCAAAAATAATGAAATTGTTTCTACATTTAAAAAAAAAAATTATAAAGTGCAATAAACAGTACTAAATGAAACAAAGTCACAGTACATAAATATTTTACTGTCACCTAATAAGGCATTAATATTACCAGCATGCTGACAATAAACCTAAAGGACAGTTGTTCAGATGAGTCAGATTTTTTTTTTTTTTTTTAAAGTAACAAGTAATAAATAACTGCAATGCTAATTGGGTGACAGTTTCAACAGCAGCCTACTGAATAACAAAGTTCAGTATACCTGTGCTTGCCATTGTCTGCTGGAACGCCCTAAACCCTATTTATTTATTTATTTATTTATTTATTTTTCAGTTGATGTGATTTAAGGTCCTGTGGCCACTGTAATTTTTATAAGAATAATTCTTATAAAGTATTAGAGCGTAGTCTGGAAACAGTTGATTAGCACATTGTAACATTGAGAAACTTCCTTCTCCAAACAACACTAGTTTTAACAGATGAGGCTCCAGAATGCATTGCAAATGTTTAGATTTTATCTTCGTATCTTACATCTGGTCTATTGTGGTAACGCTGCTCGTGCAGCTGCAATTACCGAATGTGTCACGGCTTGCTCGGTGCTTCCTGGTAAAAGCGTTATATCTTTTCTCATTGTCGAGCTGTCGTGAGCAGGAAGTAGGAAACGAAAGCAGAACAGCCCGTGTGGGTGGGGCTACTTAAAAATACTTGCAGTACAAAAACGAAGGACACAAGTACAGCTTCCAGTCGGAAGCATGCGACAAGAAAATGCCGAGCACTCGTCATGATGTTTGACTTTCAGGATTCATAAGTCTGTGACTTCATTCCAATAGTTCTGATGAACTCGGTTTTTTTCCCCCTGACAACGTGATATACAAGACGTCTACAGCCAGTGGCGTGACTCTGTTTCAAACCCTAGCGGCACCTATCTGTTCATCTTCGGGACGTCGAAACGTGTGACTTGGAAATGGGCGACACGCTGTCGACAAGCTGAATGATAGCGGGTCGCAGGTGTATTTTTTACGGACATTTCGTGCTTATTTGTGTGTGTGTGTGTGTGTGCGCGCGCGCGCATGTTTGCCAGAAGTATAAGTACATCCGAGTGAGCGTTCCCTCTTTGAAGAGACCTCCAGAGTTGTGTCCTGCTACAATTGGGGATCATAGTCCGACCTAACATGGCATCTACAATTGAGAGGAAGACCATGGAAGTTAACGAGTGAGTGGCTTTTTGTTGTCCAGAACAAGGATTGTCAGAGCTCTTACGAATCGCCCTGAGTATGTCCTCACTGCAGCCTGTAGCGCGATGACGTATTGGATTAAATCCACTACGTACTAGATGGTCCAACCGTAGCATCAATCCTAACTGTAACCATAGAAAAATTATTTGGCAACATGTACATGCGTACTACAACATCCAGTACGTTGTGGATCTAATCCAATACGTCATCGCGCTACAGGCTGCAGTGAGGACCTCTTGGTCGCCCTGACAATCCTGCATTTCATTCAGAGTGATGTCAAAATAAATAATCAAATAACAACTTAAAACTATATATATATATATATAATGTACTCATACTCCATTACAAACCATCAGCTAATCATTAAAACTATTACCATTATTGGTCTTAATGGTATCCACTAGACATAACATGCCTTCAGTAGAAGGCAACAAATTACCAAATTACCAGTAGAGACTCACAGGGACCATTACAGTTTACATTAAAACCAATACAATTCCCATTATAACCATTAAAACAAATTCTCTCCATTCCAAATTCTATGAGGGTTTCTATTTATTTTTTTTTTCAGCAGAGGGAAGGTGCGCGCGCACACACACACACACACACACACACACACACACAGAGTGAGCACTTTTTGTGCCAAGAAAACATTCCCCAGATCATTACATCACGTCCACCAGCCTAGACTGTTGACACAAGGCAGTTTGGGTCCATCGATTCATGCTGTTGGTGCCAAATTCTGACCTTACCACCTGTGTGCCTCAGCAGAAATCAAAATTCATTAGACCAGGCTCTGTTTTTCCAGTCTTCAACAGTTTTGGTGAGCCTGTGTCCACTGCATCATCAGCTTTCTGTTCTTGGCTGACAGAAGTGGAACCCGATGTGGTCTTCTGCCGTTTTAGCCCTAGCATTTCCATTATTTCAGATTTAAGGAGAGTAGGGGAGGCATAATATTATCAGATGTGAAGTCAGGAACTGTGACAAGCTGGATGGTAGGTTTTTAAGTGATTCTGGAGTAATGTGAGGTAAACAGATAGGGTGGAGGGGGCAGGGCTTTCAGGAGGTGTCCGTTCATATTAGAGAGTTTAGAAACCCACATACAGTGCCCTCCACTAATATTGGCACCCTTGGTACTGCATATAATGTAAGGCATTTCATAGCTTTGTGCATTATCTTAGATAGCAGGCGGTGGGGTGACAAGGGGCATTGGAATATACATATTGTAGCATTTTATATTGTGGTGAATGACTACTTTTACTTAGACTGCTTTATTTCTTCTTATATGCTCAGATGCAGCAGTTTGGGTGATGAATGCTGTAGGCTGATTATTAGATTGGTGAAGGTCTTTACAGCTTGTATGGCACCTAAGACAAAGAAAAATTATAGCTTTAATTTTTTTGTCCCCTTCCACAGAGAACTAGTGGATGAGGTCCTCCAGGTGCCTCCATCAATGCTGATGTGTGGTGGTTGTCAGCAAAGCATTGGAGACCGTTTTTTCCTGAAAGCCATAGAGCAGTACTGGCATGAGGACTGCCTGAGCTGTGACCTTTGCGGCTGCCGGCTGGGTGAGGTTGGCCGAAGATTGTACTACAAGCTCGGTAGGAAGCTGTGTCGAAGAGACTACCTAAGGTGAGTGTGAAGCATATTCATTCTGAGGACCATGATTACAATTTAGATTACTTGCAAAATTGAATACTGGGTAAACGAATTTATTCAATGTCTTAAGTGGTTTTAAATTAAATTCTAACATTAAACCTGATGTACACATTTCTTTCTGCACATCAAGCAGAATACAAATAGATTTATTCATAAGTCATTAGTATGAGCATTTACACAAGAAATTTGGTATTCATGAACATCCTGCAAATTTGAAACAATCTCATTGGGAGGAGCTTCATCATGCAGCAAGACAATGACCCAAAAAGCACTGCCAACAAAACAAAGGACTTCATCAGGTGGAAAATGGAAGTACAGTACTATAGCTGGAATGGAAGTATAGTACTATAGCCTCTTTCAGTTGTTATTTGTTTCGCGGGGTTTCTCCTTTCAGTTTCCTCGTCAGGAGGAGAATTACATGTTCATCTGGGTTAAGGTCTGATGATTGATTTGGCCAGTCTAAATCCTTCCATTTTCCCCCTGATGAAGTCCTTTGTTGTGTTGGCAGTGCTTTTTGGGTCATTGTCTTGCTGCATGATGAAGCTCCTCCCAATTAGATTGGATTCATTTCTCTGTACATTGGAAGACAGATTGTATCTGTTGACTTCTTAATTCATTTTGCTGCTACCATCATGCGTTATATCCTCAATAAACATTACTGAGCCCATTCCAGAAGCAGCCATGCAAGTCAAAGCCATGACACTACCTTCACCATGATTCACACTGATGAGCTTGTATGTTTTAGATCATGAGTAGATCCATACTTTCTCCACACTTTAGCCTTTCCATGACTGGTAGAGGTTAATCTTGGTTCTAGAACTTTTATGGCTCAACTCTGTATTTCTTTGCAAATTCCAATCTGCTCTTCTGATTTTTAGGGGTGGGAATCTTTAGGCACTTCACGATCCGATCCGATTGCGATTCGGGGAGTCACGATCCGATTCCAAAACGATTCTTGATATACATTTTTTCCCTAATTAATTCTTCTGCTGTGCAAATACATCAACTTTACATTTTAACCAAAATTGGAGTTTCTGTACTTTTTGTTTATAGTTGTAATCTCTGTATAACGGTCACTTATAAGGATTACGGGTACTTCTGGGGGAGAGGTACAACTGCGCATGTAAGAGCAATGCAGAGAGATGGGTAGTGTGAGGCGATAGCTGCTCTCCACTTATATTTCTTTTTGTTCGCTTTTATTTTGTGACTGAGTTGGTTGTTAAACACTTCCCCACTCGTCTTCACGTATGTGGAGTGTGTATATTATTTTTTATTGGCATAGAAGTGAGTCAAAATAACTACCACTTACGCCTTTCAGCCTTTACCCTGATCATTCTTTTTTGTGCACGTGAACTTTTATGGAGTTTTGTGGGCATCACAAAAATTTTCCTGTGTCAGGAATGCACTTTGCACTTTATGTATGATCAGCATACGCACTTGAGTATGAAGAACATCAGCCTTCCTGAAAGTTTTTAAATCAGTAGATAAATTTGGGTTGGTATGGTTAATGCAAACTTTTACACACAGCTTCACTAAAAGATTGATGAATGTGGCCCATTGCATACAACTTCTACAAATGTACACAAAAAAAATACCATGGGACTCAGTGAGGTATATTATGAACTAAGTCATATGTCCTATTTCCTTTGCAGACTGTTTGGTCAGGATGGGCTTTGCGCTTCCTGTGAGAAGAGGATCCGGGCATTTGAAATGACAATGCGGGTTCGTGACAAAGTGTACCACCTTGAGTGTTTCAAATGCGCAGCCTGTCAGAAGCACTTCTGTGTTGGTGACCGCTACCTGCTTATCAACACAGACATTGTATGTGAGCAGGACATTTTTGAGTGGACCAAACTCAACAGCAACTTACGGTAATTTCCATTGAAGGCTCAAAAGCTGGTGCTGCCAAAATGTATTACAATTACTACTTAACACAACAGCTACATAACAGTTAAGCAAGTGCATTTCTATAGCATTGAGTTTCAAATATATATTTTTATATTTTCAATTCACCAGCACATAACCAAGATTTCATTTCCCTTGGGAAAGGTAAAGATATTTTTTAATGTATGAGGGCAATAATAGCTGTTTCACAAACATTTTTTTTAGATAGTCATATACACTGTTTGGACAATAAAAATGTAGTTTGTTATAGAGTCACATTTGCTACAAATAATGTATGAGAATACATTTTATAAAATAATTTTTAAAAAGGTCTAATTTTTTCAATATCAGTAGGTCATATACCTCTAAACAGGATGCTAGTGGCCTTTGATTTTATTTAAAATCTGAATGCACCAAAACCTTTGGCGCTTGTCTAGACCTACTTCAAACAGACCCTTCGGGTGCCTTTTGGACAGTTCTAATCTATGATGCTTGAAAATGCACTCTTAATTTTTCATAGTCACCAGGATAGTTCAAGTTCAGTTTATTTGTATAACGCTTTTAACAATGGACATTGTCCCAAAGCAGCTTTACAGAAGTATATAAATTC
>CM042566.1:15521253-15633753 GCA_023630585.1 Cranoglanis bouderius
AACAAGATCCTCCCGTGTAGTTCTGGGCTGATTCCTCATCGTTCTCATGATCATTGAAACTCCACGAGGTGAGATCTTGCATGGAGCCCAAGACTGAGGGAGACTGACAGTTATTTTGTGTTTCTTGCAAATAATCGCACCAACTGTTGTCACCTTCTCATCAAGCTGCTTGGCGATGGTCTCTCACTGTTAAAATACACCTACCATTAAAATTATAGACTGATCATTTCTTTGTCAGTGGGCAAATGTACAAAATCAGCAGGGGATCAAATACTTTTTCCCTCACTGTGTCTGTGTCTGTATATAATATATATATATATATATATACACACACACACACACACACACACACACACACACACACACACACACACACACACACACACACACACACACACACACACAGGTGCATCTCAATAAATTAGAATGTCGTGGAAAAGTTCATTTATTTCAGTAATTCAACTCAAATTGTGAAACTCGTGTATTAAATAAATTCAGTGCACACAGACTGAAGTAGTTTAAGTCTTTGGTTCTTTTAATTGTGATAATTTTGGCTCACATTTAACAAAAACCCACCAATTCACTATCTCAACAAATTAGAATATGGTGACATGCCAATCAGCTAATCAACTCAAAACACCTGCAAAGGTTTCCTGAGCCTTCAAAATGGTCTCTCAGTTTGGTTCACTAGATAAGCCACAAACATTCATTGCCAAAGAAGCTGGCTGTTCACAGAGTGCTGTATCCAAGCATGTTAACAGAAAGTTGAGTGGAAGGAAAAAGTGTGGAAGAAAAAGATGCACAACCAATGGAGAGAACCGCAGCCTTATGAGGATTGTCAAGCAAAATCAATTCAAGAATTTGAGTGAACTTCACAAGGAATGGACTGAGGTTGGGGTCAAGGTATCAAGAGCCACCACACACAAACGTGTCAAGGAATTTGGCTACAGTTGTCATATTCCTCTTGTTAAGCCACTCTTGAACCACAGACAACGTCAGAGGCGTCTTACCTGGGCTAAGGAGAAGAAGAACTGGACTGTTGCCCAGTGGTCCAAAGTCCTCTTTTCAGATGAGAGCAAGTTTTGTATTTCATTTGGAAACCAAGGTCCTAGAGTCTGGAGGAAGGGTGGAGAAGCTCATAGCCCAAGTTGCTTGAAGTCCAGTGTTAAGTTTCCACAGTCTGTGATGATTTGGGGTGCAATGTCATCTGCTGGTGTTGGTCCATTGTGTTTTTTGAAAACCAAAGTCACTGCACCTGTTTACCAAGAAATTTTGGAGCACTTCATGCTTCCTTCAGCTGACCAGCATTTTGAAGATGCTGATTTCATTTTCCAGCAGGATTTGGCACCTGCCCACACTGCCAAAAGCACCAAAAGTTGGTTGAATGACCATGGTGTTGGTGTGCTTGACTGGCCAGCAAACTCACCAGACCTGAACCCCATAGAGAATCTATGGGGTATTGTCAAGAGGAAAATGAGAAACAAGAGACCAAAAAATGCAGATGAGCTGAAGGCCACTGTCAAAGAAACCTGGGCTTCCATACCACCTCAGCAGTGCCACAAACTGATCACCTCCATGCCACGCCGAATTGAGGCAGCAATTAAAGCAAAAGGAGCCCCTACCAAGTATTGAGTACATGTACAGTAAATGAACAAACTTTCCAGAAGGCCAACAATTCACTAAAAATGTTTTTTTTTATTAGTCTTATGAAGTATTCTAATTTGTTGAGATAGTGAATTGGTGGGTTTTTGTTAAATGTGAGCCAAAATCATCACAATTAAAAGAACCAAAGACTTAAACTACTTCAGTCTGTGTGCATTGAATTTATTTAATACACGAGTTTCACAATTTGAGTTGAATTACTGAAATAAACAAACTTTTCCACGACATTCTAATTTATTGAGATGCACCTGTATGTGTGTGTATATATATATATATATATATATATATATATATATATATATATATATATATATATATATATATACACACATACATACACACACACACATACATACACACACACACACACACACACACACACATATATATATATACACATATATACACACAGTATCTCACAAAAGTGAGTACACCCCTCACATTTTTGTAAATATTTTATTATATCTTCTCATGGGACAACACTGAAGAAATGACACTTTGCTACAATGTAAAGTAGTGAGTGTACAGATTGTATAACAGTGTAAATTTGCTGTCCCCTCAAAATAACTCAACACACAGCCATTAATGTTTAAACCGCTGGCAACAAAAGTGAGTACACCCCAAATTGGGCCCAATTAGCCATTTTCCCTCCCCGGTGTCATGTGACTCATTAGTGTTACAAGGTCTCAGGTGTGAATGGGGAGCTGGTGTGTTAAGTTTGGTGTTATCGCTCTCACACTCTCTCATACTGGTCACTGGAAGTTCAACATGGCACCTCATGGCAAAGAACTTTCTGAGGATCTGAAAAAAAAGAATTGTTGCTCTACATAAAGATGGCCTAGGCTATAAGAAGATTGCCAACACCCTGAAACTGAGCTGCAGCATGGTGGCCAAGACCATACAGCGGTTTAACAGGACAGGTTCCACTCAGAACAGGCCTCGCCATGGTCGACCAAAGAAGTTGAGTGCACATGCTCAGCGTCATATCCAGAGGTTGGCTTTGCAGAACAGATGTATGAGTGCTGCCAGCATTGCTGCAGAGGTTGAAGGGGTGGGGGGTCAGCCTGTCAGTGCTCAGACCATACGCCACACACGGCATCAAATTGGTCTGAATGGCTGTCGTCCCAGAAGGAAGCCTCTTCTAAAGATGATGCACAAGAAAGCCCGCAAACAGTTTGCTGAAGACAAGCAGACTACGGACATGGTGTCAAGCGTGTGTGGCAGCAACCAGGTGAGGAGTACAAAGACAAGTGTGTCTTGCCTACAGTCAAGCATGCTGATAGGAGTGTCATGGGCTGGGGCTGCATGAGTGCTGCCGGCACTGGGGAGCTACAGTTCATTGAGGGAACCATGAATGCCAACATGTACTGTGACATACTGAAGCAGAGCATGATCCCCACCCTTCGGAAACTGGGCCACAGGGCAGTATTCCAACATGATAACGACCCCAAACACACCTCCAAGACGACCACTGCCTTGCTAAAGAAGCTGAGGGTAAAGGTGATGGACTGGCCAAGCATGTCTCCAGACCTAAACCCTATTGAGCATCTGTGGGGCATCCTCAAACGGAAGGTGGAGGAGCACAAGGTCTCTAACATCCACCAGCTCTGTGATGTCGTCATGGAGGAGTGGAAGAGGACTCCAGTGGCAACCTGTGAAGCTCTGGTGAACTCCATGCCCAACAGGGTTAAGGCAGTGCTGGAAAATAATGGTGGCCACACAAAATATTGACACTTTGGACCCAATTTGGACATTTTCACTTAGGGGTGTACTCACTTTTGTTGCCAGTGGTTTAGACATTAATGGCTGTGTGTTGAATTATTTTGAGGAGACAGCAAATTTACACTGTTATACAAGCTGTACACTCACTACTTTACATTGTAGCAAAGTGTCATTTCTTCAGTGTTGTCCCATGAAAAGAGATAATAAAATATTTACAAAAATGTGGGGTGTACTCACTTGTGTGAGATACTGTATTATATATATATATATATATATATATATATATATATAATTTATTTATTAGCTTTTATGAGAAGATCACTGACCAATGAATATTTTGTGTTGATCTATAGTTTATCCTACTGTATGTTAATGGATCTCAAATAACAAAACTAATAAAAGGTTTTTAAAAAACTAAAATTTGTTAGCATTTAAAATACTCCTTAGGGGTGTCAATAGACCTTTTAAGTTCTGATGAAAATGGCTTTATTTTAGAACAAAGAAATAGTTTTAAAGCATGAAGGAGCGTTGTATCCTGTTCCTCTGTAAACTTTGTGTATTATAAAACTTACCTTGAGCCAAAATATCTGACTGGACGTCTCCATCATAGTTCTTGCAAGCCCAAACAAAAGCACCAGAGGACTTCAACACTTGTGCCACCATGTCATCAATAAGTCTGTGCTCATACCAGATCTTCAGCTTGTCAAACTCAGGCTTATATTTCCTGTTGACATGTTAATAAATAGCTGAGTACACCGTTTCTTGCAAATGACCCATGCTTCTACTTTAACAGTTTGTACTATTCCTTCTAACTGTCAGTGGTGGTAAATATCACCTGGATATCAGTGTTTGAGATATATGCAGGTGGCCCAGTTGATTCTGACTGCCAAAGACACAAGGGCACTGAAGTACTTCTATGTGCTTAAACCAATGATCAGGCCACCTGGGATGTATCCACCCTCCTTGTACACATTATGGCACTCTTGCACCAACACTAACACAGGCAAACCAATTTATCGACATCAAGCTAGATTTGTCAAGCATGCTAGCTACCACATGATGTGGCAGACATAATCGAGCAAAAATATTGGAACATGTGACGGCCAGGTGTTTGTTACCCCGTTGTGTCCTGCTGGATTGATTGTTTAAACAATAAATAGTTCTAACACACTCTTGGTTTTAGCCTTCAGTGTCATCTGTGAAGGCTGCATTTGTTGTTAAAAAGGATAAGCCAACATGAAGATCAGAGAGCTGTCTATGGGAGATAAGCAAGCCATTTAGAAGCTCAGAAAAGAGTGAAAATCAGAGGCATTGCACAAACATTGGGCACAGCCGATACAATTTGGAATGTCCTGAAAAAGAAGAAGCCACTGATGTACTGTGCAACAGACACCGAATGAGTCGGCCAAGGAAAACAACAGCTGATGACAAACATTGTGAGATCTGTGAAGAAGACAGTGACATCACCAACAGCCTAGACAGGCCAGGTGTGAAGATATCACAATCCAAGAAGACTTTGAGAGCAGAAATATAGAGGCCATACTAAAAGATGCAAACCACTCATCAGGAGTAAGAATCAGAAAGCCAGATTGGAATTTGAAAAGAAATACAGAAATGAGCCACAAAAGTTCTGGAACCAAGATTAACCTCTACCAAAGTAATGGAAAGGCCAAAGTGTGGAGAAAAATGATCTGCTCATTATCCAAAACATACAAGCTCATCCGTGAAACATGATGGAGCTAGTGTCATGGCTTGGGCTTGCATGACTGCTTCTGGAACAGGCTCACTAAGCTTTATTGATTTAACTTTTGATGGCAGCAGCAGAATGAATTCAAAATTTTCAGGAACACACTGTTTGCCAATTTACAGAGAAATCTATACGAATTAATCAGCAGGAACTTTATCATGCAGCAAGACAATGATCCAAAATACACTGGCAACTGAACAAAGGACTTTATCAGGGGAAAAACTGGAAGGTTTTAGACCAGCCAAGACAGTCACTAAACCGTAACCCAACTGAGCATGTTTTTCACCTCCTGAAGAGGAGACTGAATGGAGAAACCGCCAAAACAAATAACAACTGAAAGAGGCTGCAGTTAAAGCCTGGAAAGGCAACACAAAAGAAGAATCCAACAATTTGATGATGTCAGTGAGTCACAGACTTGATGCAGTTATTGCAAGTATGGGGTATGCAACAAAATATTGTCATTTACTTTGATTTACTTCGATTTACTTCAAGGGTTCTGTTCTTATACTTTTGCTCACCTAAAAATTTGGGTGGTCCGAAACAAAAGGTTCCATGTCTATAGATGTAAATATAGATGTAAATATCAGGAAATAAAAGCTGAAATTCTGAGCTCTCGTCTCATAGACATCTTTTGATCTCAAACCCAAATGTCTTTGGTGTATAGCACAAACAAATGTATTGGCCTTGCCCTTCCAATAGTCTCAGAGAGGACTGTATGCTATACACTTACCGTCCACTTTATTAGGAACACCTGGACATTCAGGAAGTTATCTAAATCAGTCAATCATTTGGCAACAGTGCAATGCAAAAAATCATGCAGGTAAAGGTCAAGAGCTTCAATTAATGTTCACATCAAACATCAGAATGAAGAAAAAGTTTGATTTCTGACTTTGATTGTGGCATGGATGTTGGTACCAGAAGGGCTCATTTGAGTATTTCATAAACTCAAACTGATCTCCTGGGAATTGCACACACACACACACACACACACACACACACCAGTCTCTAGAGTTTACACAGAATTATATAACTGCATAAATGTACAGGTGTTCCTAATAAAGTGGATGGTTAGTGTATGTGTATATTTGTTTTAATTTGGTAGTGCATTTTGAAGTACGACTCATTTACATATTTACATTTACTTGCAGAATTCAAACATAGGTAGCCAGCAAATTAACTACAGCTAGCTAATGTTACTGGTGTACTGATAGCTATAGATAGCCAACTTCCTACATCTATTTGACCATTCTCTTAATGAGACTTGATTGAGCTGTGAATGGAAAATACATTTTAATTTACAGTGAGGAAAAAAGTATTTGATCCCCTGATGATTTTGTACGTTTGCCCACTGACAAAGAAATGATCAGTCTATAATTTTAATGGTAGGTGTATTTTAACAGTGAGAGACAGAATAACAACAAAAAAATCCAGAAAAACACATTTCAAAAAAGTTATAAATTGATTTGCATTTTAATGAGTGAAATAAGTATTTGATCCCCTATCAATCAGCAAGATTTCTGGCTCCCAGGTGTCTTTTACACAGGTAATGAGCTGAGATTAGGACACTCTCTTAAAGGAAGTGCTCCTAATCTCAGCTCGTTACCTGTATAAAAGACACCTGTCCACAGAAGCAATCAATCAATCAGATTCCAAACTCTCCACCATGGCCAAGACCAAAGAGCTGTCCAAGGATGTCAGGGACAAGACTGTAGACCCACACAAGGCTGGAATGGGCTACAAGACCATCGCCAAGCAGCTTGGTGAGAAGGTGACAACAGTTGGTGCGATTATTCACAAATGGAAGAAACACAAAATAACTGTCAATCTCCCTCGGTCTGGGGCTCCATGCAAGTTCTCACCTTGTGGAGTTTCAATGATCATGAGAACGATGAGGAATCAGCCCAGAACTACACGGGAGGATCTTGTTAATGATCTCAAGGCAGCTGGGACCACAGTCACTAAGAAAACAATTGGTAATACACTACGCCGTGAAGGCCTGAAATCCTGCAGCGCCCGCAAGATCCCCCTGCTCAAGAAAGCTCATGTACAGGCCCGTCTGAAGTTTGCCTGAATGATTCAGAGGAGAACTGGGTGAAAGTTTTGTGGTCAGATGAGACCAAAATCAAGCTCTTTGGCATCAACTCAACTCGCCGTGTTTGGAGGAGGAGGAATGCTGCCTATGACCCCAAGAACACCATCCCCACCGTTAAACATGGAGGTGGAAACATGCTTTGGGGGTGTTTTTCTGCTAAGGGGACAGGACAACTGCACCGCATCAAAGGGACGATGGATGGGGCCATGTACCGTCAAATCTTGGGTGAGAACCTCCTTCCCTCAGCCAGGGCATTGAAAATGGGTCGTGGATGGGTATTCCAGCATGACAATGACCCAAAACACACAGCCAAGGCAACAAAGGAGTGGCTCAAGAAGAAGCACATTAAGGTCCTGGAGTGGCCTAGCCAGTCTCCAGACCTTAATCCCATAGAAAATCTGTGGAGGGAGCTGAAGGTTCGAGTTGCCATACGTCAGCCTCGAGACCTTAATGACTTGGAGAGGATCTGCAAAGAGGAGTGGGACAAAATCCCTCCTGAGATGTGTGCAAACCTGGTGGCCAACTATAAGAAATGTCTGACCTCTGTGATTGCCAACAAGGGTTTTGCCACCAAGTACTAAGTCGAAGGGGTCAAATACTTATTTCACTCATTAAAATGCAAATCAATTTATAACTTTTTTGAAATGTGTTTTTCTGGATTTTTTTGTTGTTATTCTGTCTCTCACTGTTAAAATACACCTACCATTAAAATTATAGACTGATCATTTCTTTGTCAGTGGGCAAACGTACAAAATCAGCAGGCAATCAAATACTTTTTCCCCCCACTGTATAAGCCCATTTGTTGTAGCTAAAAGTGGAATTGCTATAAAAGTAAAACAAACATGATAATATAAATATTAACTGTACAATGAGTTATTTAATTTTGGAGTATGGTAAAACATTCTTGTATACATGATTGCTTATTTTTGGAGTGTGATAACATACACAAGCATGTAAATATTCATACATCTTTTATATATCTAATCATAAATCTTTTGTTTTTGCTATACAATTAAGACATTTGTGTTTGAGATCAAAAGATGAATATGAGACAGCATATCGCAATTTCAGATTTTAATTTCCTGACATTTACATTTAGATGTGTTGAATAACTTTGGTGGCAGACCACCCAATTTTTAGGTGAGCAAAAGTATAGGAACAGATATTTATATTTAAGACTAACACTTACTATTTGGTTGCATATACCTTGCTTGCAATAACTGCATCTAGCTTGCGACCAAGTGACATCACCAAAATGTTGTATTCTTTTCTTTTTTTTAATGTGTGCATGTGTGTACAGTACTGTGCAAAAGTTTTATGCACACTATTTTTTTTGGTGCAAACGTTATATATTTTTTATTTTATGAATTCTACATTATTAAGTCAGTACAAAAACATTTTAGATTCGAAAAACAGTTTTCTAGCACAAAATTAAATGTTACAGAAAAATGTTTATGTCATTAAAGAAAGCAGCATATTATGTAAGAAACCACCTTTCAGACAAAAAACACAATGAAGGCTGCTGGGTTTTGCTGCAAAAAATAAGAAGCGAGTGCAAAAGTCAAAGTGTCCAGAAGAACTGTGTCTGGTTCTGCAAAATGCTCAATAAAACTTACCAGCTCATTTCCTTATAAAACTGCACTAATTGTACTGAAGACTACTATTTTATTGTATTTTTTTTGCCACACCAAATATAGACTTTGTTTCATTTACTTCTGTTTACTGCTATTTACAGTTTTTTTTTTTAAATGTAGAAACATTTAATTTCATTATTTTGAAGTCATCTTTGCTCTACAGCATTTCTTTGCATGTGCCTAAAACTTTTGTACAGTACTGTATATACATGCATACACATGTATATACACGTGTGTGCATATATATATATATATATATATATATGTGTGTGTATATTTATTTATATATATATATACACACACACACACACACACACACATATATATATATGTGTGTGTGTGTATATGTATATATGTGTATATATGTATGTGTATGTATGTATGTATGTGTGTGTGGGCGTATATATATATATATATATATATATACACATATACATATACACACACACACACACACACACACACATACATATATACACATATATACATATACACACACACACACACATATACACACACACACACACACACATATATATATATATATATATATATATATATATATATATATATATATGTATGTGTGTGTGTGCAAAATTAATTTTAATTATTCAACCCCCATTGCAAATCAGGTTTACTGTCAAAATGTACAAACTTTCAGCAGTTTGCAATGAACAAATCAAATAAAAGCAACTGAAATTGTTCAACACAACTTATGCTTCAAGTCGTTTCCCCAAATTCTACTGAAAATGCAACTTTTTGGAATTTTTTTTTTTTTTTTTGGAATTTGAGGTATGCTTGGGATCGTTGTCCTGTTGGAAGGTCCAATGACGCCCAAGCTTCAGCTTCCTCACAGACAGCATGATGTTTTCTCCTAGGACTTCCAGATACTTAAATGAATCCATCTTGCCTTCCACACACTGCAGGTTTCCAGTGCCAGAGGATGCAAAACAGCCCCAGAAGCATCACCGAGCCACCGCCATGCTTGACTGTGGACAGAGTGTTCTTTCTTCAGACATACTGCTGATCCATCCAGCTGAAAAGTTCCCGTTTTCAGAACAGAATCCCAAAACTTCTGTGGTTTATTTATATGATTTTGAGCCGACTTTTCTTGTGCTGTACAGTGTGTAGTGGTGTACGTCTTGGAGTTTTGTCATGGAAACTTTCTGCATTTAGTATGCACCTTACTGTGCTCACTGAAACCTCAGTGTCTGGTGCCACCAAGTCTTGCTGCAGGTCTTTTGCAGTCACTCGAGGGTTTTTCACAATCTGACTTCTCAGAAAACTGGTTGCAGCCGTTGATAGCTTCCTTTTTCTGCCCCGTCCAGGTATTTCATGTATTTTCTGCCCCTAACAAATTCAGGTATTTCATGTGTTCCAGCTCAAGCACACCTGGTGCAACTAATGAATCCCTTGATTAATTGCATCACGTGTGCTTGAGACAGCAACCGTTTTGCATATTTGTGCTGTTGTGACTGATACTATTCAGGGGGTTGCAGTCATTATGAATCGCATTTTCTTGAATTTGGGGAAACAACTTGAAGCTATTGTTGTGTTGAACTGTTTCAATTGCTTTTGTTTTATTTGTTCATTGCAAACAGCTGAAAATCTATAAATTTTGACAATAAACCTGATCTACAATGGGGGTTGAATAATTTTGATTACAACTGTAATGTAATATATACAGTGGGTATAGAAAAGAATCACTCCCCTTTAAAATAATCACATTTTGTTGCTTTTCAGGCTGAAATGAAGACGGACACCGTTTTTGTTTTATCCAGCTATATTTACTCAGTGCAACTTATATCTTTCACTTGGATGTTATAACACCAACATGTCAGAAACAAACAAAAAAAAAGAAAACCAATCACTGAGTTGGAAAACTCCCCCCTCCTAAAAATGATACATAAACACAAAAAAAATTCAAAGGCTTTATGAATGCCTAGAAGCACAGTGAAGTCTATTATTAAGAAGTGGAAGGTATTTGGTACAACACAGGCCCTCCCTGGATCAGGACGTCGCTCCAAACTGGATGAAAGTGCCGGGAGGAAACTGGTCAGAGAGGCTACCAAGAGGCCTACAGCAACTCTGAAGCAGTGAAACAAAGAGTGGTCATTGTGTGCATGAGACAACAATATCACAAATTCTCCACAAATGTGGCTTGTATGGGAGGGTTGCAAAGGGTTGCTTTCTTCTTCTCCTGAAGAATGGCCACATGCAGTCACAATTGAGCTTTGCCAAAATGCACCTTGAAGATTCAGGTCAGATGAGACTAAAATTTAATTATTTGGCCTCAACCCCTAACGATATGTCTGGCAGAAATCCAATACAGCTCACCATCCAAATAACACTACAGTAAAGCATGGAGGTGGTAATATCCTGTTATGGGGGTGTTTCTCTGCAGCAGGGACTGGAGCACTTGTCAGGATAGAAGGAAAAATGGATGGGGCAAAATACTGTCAAATTCTTGAGGAAAATCTGCTGCCCTCTGCCAGAAAGTTGTCAATGGGAAGAAGGTTTACCTTCCAACATGACAATGACCCAAAGCACACAGCAAAACTGACCACACAGTGGTTGAAGCAGAAAAAGGTGAATCTCCTTGCATGGCCTAGTCAGAGCCCAGACTTAAACTCTATAGAAAATCTGTGGAATGACTTGGAAGACTGTAGTCCACAAACAGTCACCATCAAATTTAACTGAACTTGGGCAGTTCTGCAAAGAAGAGTGGGCAAATATTGCAAAGTCTAGATGTGCAAAGTTAGTAGAGACATATCCCAACAGACTAAAGGCTGTAATTAAAGCAAAAGGTGATTCAACAAAATGGAGGGGGTGATCCTTTTTCCAACTCAGTGACTGTTTTTTAATTTTTATTTTTTCCTGACATGTTGGTGTTATATCTTTCACTTGGATGTTATAAGTTGCACTGAATAAATACAGCTGAATGAAACAAAAACTGTGTCCATCTTCATTTCAGGCTGAAAAGCAACAAAATGTGATTATTTTAAAGGGGGGTGATTTTTTCCTATACCCACTGTATAGGCACATCTCCTTCTCATGGGCAGTAATTGGAAGCATACCAGCCAAGAAAGACTGTGCTGCTGCTAGCTAGACGTTATCATGCACCTTCAATAGGTTCTACATTGCCCCTCCCAGTGGCGTGAGTGTGGTGGTTACCTTTCGAGTCAGTCCTAAGGTAGGTGGATTCCTATACATTTTTACCAATAAATTTCCATGACATTTGAGGCAAATTTTCATGACCATACATTCCCTGAAATGTCTATGTATACATGCAAAATAAGAATAAAAATCCATGTCAAAATTTACCACAGCATATCAACTAAAATTAAACCAAAACAAAAACCAAAATAACTACAGTAAGGTCAGTGTATATTGAAGAATGTTTATACAGCTATACTATAAAGGCAGTCCATACAAAGCTCTAGTATGGCTACTTGGAATATAGATTTTATAGTGTAACTTTAAAGCTCATGATCATCTTCTGCCATTTTATGAAATAGAGCTGTAATAGAGTGGAAAAGATTGGAATAATATCTTCTTTTATGTTATGAAAACTAACAGTATTTGGGTTAGGAATGACATAAGGGTAAGTAAATAACAATTTTCATTTTTAGGTGAACTGTCCCTTATCTTTTTGAGCATAGACCTGACAATAACATACAGACTAGTATCAAAATACAATAGTTGCAGACACTTGGGGGTTTATTGTCCAAAAAAGAGAATTCAATGAATAAAGAAAAATAGTTAAAGAACTAGACTTGCAAATAATATTTTATTTTAATGAATGACTCTGTCCCAACCACAACCTAAAAACACACAAGTCAAAGCCACACATTTTACCATGTTCTAGTTTAACTCTGAGAATGACTACCACTTTGAGATTTATGAATCACTTTCTTAGATAAGTGAATTTACTGAAAGGCTACCATTAAAGCCAGATTACCACGTTCATTAAATTCATTCACAATATGCACACACTCATTCTTAATCTTATGCCTAATATACTGAAAACGGCTCTTAATGTTTCTTGTCTTCACATTGACAATAACGCATTACATTAAACGAATCATGTAAATGTTTGCATCCCTGGATATTACTCAGTCGTTTAACATTTCTATTGTAAGACAGTTGTCAAATATTAAACTTTAGCTACTCAGCTTACATCTTACCTTGCACTCTTTCACTGTTAAAACTGAAGCATTGTGCGGCTTCTATGAACAGTAAAGCCTGCCTTCTTTGATTTGATTGGCCATCTCAAACATTTTGACGATGACGAGCGCTGCTAGACCACCGAGGCAGACCACCCTAAACATGTAACTTTTTGTCATTTGTCATTATGCTGCGGTGCAAAATGGAATGCAGCAGAGCAGCATAAAAAAATATCAAATATTGGGGGGGGACAATTTGGCCATTGGTACAGCCTGACTCAAATTACAAGCTGCAGCTGTGCCAGACGTTACCCCACACAAAGAACGTAACATTACGTGCCCGAACATTAAGTATTTTTTAACCAATATTAACAATTAAACATATATTCTATTATACAGGTATACTTGAATCAAATTTCCATGACTCTTCCAAAACTTTCTGGGTTTATTTATTTTTCCAAAACTCCTCCAGGCCTGGAAATTGCTATTTTAAAATTCCATTACTTTTCCAGGTTTTTCCATGACCGTACAAACCCTGCTTATGATATTGTGGAATATGTTGTCCAGGTGATAGTCACCACCCTTGGCAGTTAGGAGGGGTGAAAAAGAGCAGTAGCGCTAGATGTACACTTCATGGCCAAAAGTTTTAGAACACCTGACAATCACACCCTTCCCCAAACTACTGCCACAAAGCTGGAAGCACACAATTATACAGGATGTCTGTGTATGTTGTAGGATTAAGATTTCCCGTCACCAGAACTAAGAGGACTAGCCCAAGCCTGCTCTAGCATGACAATGCTCATGTGCACAAAGTGAGGTCACCCAACCTTGCTAATGCTCTTGAGGCTGAATAAGCACAAATCCCCACAGCCATGCTTCAAAGCCTAGTGGAATGCCTTCCCAGAAGATTGGAGACTTGTAACAGCATATTCCACATTAATACCCATGGGTTTGGAATGGGATGTAGAAGCACAGAATATGATGAGTGTCCACATATTTTTGGCCATATAGTGTACTTCTTTCACTTTCTAAACTGTGCACTATACATCTATGTTCAACACAGCTCACTTCTCAAAGATGTCCTGGAAGATGTCCTTGAAGCGCCCATCATACGCTTTCAAGATGGTATTCTTGGTGCTCATGTAGAGAGGCCATTTTTTCTGGATAGCATACTGGAAGCAGCTGTGAGCAAAGCCAGTGATGGACTTGTGGAGAGAAGGATCATAAACATTTGAAATACAGGCCCTTCAGCATGTAGGAAAATGCAGGCACAATGCAAAGGTTTTTAAAATAACTTTTCATATTCTTGACCTAGAGTTTCTTCAGTTTGTAATAAAAACGTCCCATTCTACAACACATTTTCTCTTTGGAAAAGTGCAAAAAAACCTCCATTCTTACTTTCAGTGTGTGGGTACTGCCATATGCTCACAACAAATTTGTGTTTAATACTTCCACATATCACCACACTAAATAAAATATGTTTCCTGGTTGTCATTTAATTGATTTAAGTGCCTCTACTTCTCAAGCATTGAATTGTTTGCTTTTTGATGGTTTGTCAGAGTTTTTCCTCATGGCTCCACAGATCAATCTTCATTTGGCATGGTACAATGTGTGCTGGTTAGAATTTGTTTGCAACATGAGCTAGACTGAAACAATATTTAGAGCCATGCTCTACAGTGACTCTGAACAGACTCTTCATTTGGGGTTTATACAGTTAGCAGCCAACATTCATGTTTGTTTAATTTATTTCAAGATCTTTAATTCCATTGTCTCCAAGGCCTGTAGCTTTTCTTCAGTGTGTGATGGTAATATTCTACAGTCTATAAAATACCATCATAGCCTTATCACATCAATATAATAGCCTTCACTATTAATGTTAATTACTGAAATTTAAACTTATTCTTCTTTTTCTGAGACTAAAATTTCTGACTAACTAGTCCTAGAGCATTAAAGCTACAACCACCAAACACGTGACGCTCATGACGTCGCCAACAGTGAAGCCATAGACATAAATAGACGTCACATTGGCCGCTGGATCGTGTGTCGATGTCACCGCCATATTGGTCCAGGCAACAGTAATAAGTCTTCTCACATTATAGTTTACATTACAAACTAAATTGCCCATAATCAAGATTTTCATCTATACTGCTGTTTTTCTCCAAACGGACTTTTATGACAAGCTCCTCAATTCGGCTGAGCAATTGATATATGGTGAATCTTACTGTAGTTAGTTGGCTAGCTAATTTTTCTCACACTCTGAAGGTTTCCCAGAGAGATACAGTTGAGGCAGTGGGAAGTAGCTGTAAGAAGGGAAGGTGTTTCTGCAAGTGAGTCCTCTGTGCTATGTAGTGAGAACTTAAAGCTGGAGGATTTGACAGGACAGGTCAGACTGTCAGGATTAGAGATGGAGATAAACCACCTGTCTTCCATTTCCTGACTCATCTCCAAAGAGTAGGTGTATCTATGGGCTATATTGATTTAATAGCTTGTCATCAAATCGTGGTTCATTGTTATAATAACAAATGTATTGACCACTGGAACTGTAAATGTATTACCGGATCCATAAATGATTCTTATAATTATTTTCGTAATTGTCTGTTTTGGAGTATATCCATCCTTTTATTGCTAATAAAATATAGAAAGCAGACTGGCTGCCAGTGTCTCACTATTTGATTTGTATTTGCCGATTTTGTTCCATTTTGGTACAATGATGGTCAATTATTCGTACATAAAGAGCATAAGGAAAGCTAAATGATGGGCTTGAAGACAGCAAAATTTATTAAGCAAGAGCCAAATCTATGCCTGACAAGCATGAGTTTTCACAATTCCTTATGACAATGAATAATTTTCCAAGTCTATCTATCAAGATTGTAAGTAACTTGAGACAGAACTTTTTTCTACTCCACGTAGATAATAGACCATTGAAATCGTTTGAGAAATACTTTATTTGTTTATAGCACAGTCTTGGCCGGATCAACAAGGCGGAAGCGTTGCCATATCGCAGCAATGGCCCAAAACGGCCAATGCGGCGTCTATATATGTCTATGCAGTGAAGCTACTGCACCACCATCTTTGTATTCCCTAACATTCTGAACTCACTATGGGTCATAATCACTGATTTTATATATATATATATATAGTGGTCGGAGCTCTGAAGCATAAAACAAATATAAAAATATAGCAGATATTTGTGTACAGAGAATATTTAACCACATAAATATAAACTCGTTCACAACGGGGATGATGCGCGTTTCATTTTAGTGTTTTTATAGAGATTTCACTCCGCGCTGTAGGAATATCAGCTTTGTGGTCAAAAGGTAAGAACAGAGAGCTTAGCAACATAGTAACATCCGGTGGCTAAACACTAATACTTAAACACTACTGTAATCTACTGAGGGGAAAAGATACCGAAAATAATGACTATTATACCAATGGGCATTAAATGATCAGTTATTTTGTACAGCAGTGTGTTGGTGTATATTAGCTGTGTAAAAAAAACTCACTCGCAACGGGGATGATGTGCCTTCCAGGACCGGTTCATTCTATTCTCTATCTCACACACAACTGTGTTTTTATTTACCTTACAGGATCGGTTCATCTTATTCTCGCACACTTTTTATCCATTATTTTCCGTATCTTTTCCCCTCAGTAGATTCTCACTGTATCTGTCCAACTCAACTATCGGCACTATCTATCTATCTATCCTATCCAATTATCTATCCTATCCATCTATCCATCCTATCATATCCGTCTATCCTATCCATCTATCCATCCATCCTATTATCCATCCTATCCATCCATCTGTCTATCTATCCTATCTCTCCAATTATCTATCTATCCTATCTTATCTACTTATCTATCCTATCCATCTATCCATCCTATCATATTATCTGTCTATCCTATCCATCCATCTATCTGTCTATCCTATCTTATCTATACTTATCTATCCTATTATCTATCTATACTATCCATCTATGTCTATCTATCCTATCCCTCCATCTATCTGTCTGTCTATCCTATTATCTAATTATCCATTCCATCTATCTGTATATCTATCCTATCTTATCTATTCCATCCATCCATCCATCCATCCATCCATCTATCCATCTATCCATCTATCCATCCTATTATCTATCCATCCATCTATCCATTCATCCTTCTATCTATCCATTGATCCATCTATCCATCCCATCCTTCTATCTATCCCATCTTATTCATCCATCTATCTATCTACAGTGAGGGGAAAAAGTATTTGATCCCCTGCTGATTTTGTATGGTTTGCCCATTGACAAAGAAATGATCAGTCTATAATTTTAATGGTAGGTGTATTTTAACAGTGAGAGACAGAATAACAACAAAAAAAAAATCCAGAAAAATGCATTTAAAAAAAAGAAGTTATAAACTGATTTGCATTTTAATGAGTGAAATAAGTATTTGATCCCCTATCAATCAGCAAGATTTCTGGCTCCCAGGTGTCTTTGACACAGGTAACGAGCTGAGATTAGGAGCACTCTCTTAAAGGAAGTGCTCCTAATCTCAGCTCGTTACCTGTATAAAAGACACCTGTCCACAGAAGCAATCAATCAATCAGATTCCAAACTCTCCACCATGGCCAAGACCAAAGAGCTGTCCAAGGAAGTCAGGGACAAAATTGTAGACCTACACAAGGCTGGAATGGGCTACAAGACCATCGCCAAGCAGCTTGGTGAGAAGGTGACAACAGTTGGTGCGATTATTCGCAAATGTAAGAAACACAAAATAACTGTCAGTCTCCCTCGGTCTGGGGCTCCATGCAAGATCTCACCTCGTGGAGTTTCAATGATCATGAGATTGGTGAGGACTCAGCCCAGAACTACAGATCTTGTTAATGATCTCAAGGCAGTTAATGATCTCAAGGCAGCTGGGACCATAGTCACCAAGAAAACAATTGGTAACACACTACGCCATGAAGGACTGAAATCCTGCAGTGCCCGCAAGGTCCCCCTGATCAAGAAAGCACATGTACAGGCCCATCTGAAGTTTGCCTGAATGATCCAGAGGAGAACTGGGTGAAAGTGTTGTGGTCAGATGAGACCAAAATCGAGCTCTTTGGCATCAACTCAACTCGCCGTGTTTGGAGGAGGAGGAATGCTGCCTATGACCCCAATAACACCATCCCCACCGTCAAACATGGAGCATGGAACATTATGTTTTGGGGGTGTTTTTCTGCTAAGGGGACAGGACAACTGCACCGCATCAAAGGGACGATGGACGGGGCCATGTACCGTCAAATCTTGGGTGAGAACCTCCTTCCCTCAGCCAGGGCATTGAAAATGGTTCGTGGATGGGTATTCCAGCATGACAATGACCCAAAACACACAGCCAAGGCAACAAAGGAGTGGCTCAAGAAGAAGCACATTAAGGTCCTGGAGTGGTCTAGCCAGTCTCCAGACCTTAATCCCATAGAAAATCTGTGGAGGGAGCTGAAGGTTCGAGTTGCCAAACATCAGCCTCGACCTTAATGACTTGGAGAGGATCTGCAAAGAGGAGTGGGACAAAATCCCACCTGAGATGTGTGCAAACCTGTTGGCCAACTACAAGAAACATCTGACCTCTGTGATTGCCAAAAAAGGTTTTGCCACCAAGTACTAAGTCGAAGGGGTCAAATACTTATTTCACTCATTAAAATGCAAATCAGTTTATAACTTTTTTGAAATGTGTTTTTCTGGATTTTTTTGTTGTTATTCTGTCTCTCACTGTTAAAATACACCTACCATTAAAATTATAGACTGATCATTTCTTTGTCAGTGGGCAAACGTACAAAATCAGCAGGGGATCAAAAAGTTTTTTCCCCCTCACTGTATCTATCACTATCCTATCCATCTATCTATCCTATCCTATCCATCTATCTATCTAATTATCCTATCCAATCTATCCATCCTATCCATCTAGCTATCTGTATATTCTATACTATCCATCTAATTATCCTATCTATCTATCTATCTAATTATCCCATCCATCCATCCATCCTATTCATTTATCTATCCATCCATCTATCTCTATCCTATCCATCTATTCATCCTATCCATCCATCCATCTATCTCCATCCTATCCATCTATCTCAATCCCATCCATCTATCTATCCTATCCATCCATCTATGTCTATCCTATCTTATTATCTATCCTATCCATCCATCTGTCTATCTGATCTTATCTATCCTATCCATCCATCCATCCATCCATCTATCCATCTATGTCTATCCTATCTTATTATCTATCCTATCCATCTATCTGTCTATCTATCCTATCCTATTATCCATCTATCCTCTTATCTATCCTATCCATCCATCCGTCTATCCATCTATGTCTATCCTATCTTATCTATCCTATCCACCTATCGGTCTATCTATCCTATTATCTATCCTATCCATCCATCCATCTGTCTATCTATCCTATCCATCCATCCGTCTATCCTATCTTATTATCTATCCTATCCATCCGTCTATCTATCCTATCCATACATCTATCCATCTATGTCTATCCTATTATCTATCCATCATATCCATCTATCTGTCTATCTATCCTATTCTATTACCTATCCTATCCTCTCCATCTATCTGTCCATCTATCCCATTATCTATCTATCCTATCTTATTATCTATCCTATCCAAGCCATCCATCCTATCCTATTATCTATCCTATCCTCTCCATCCATCCATCTAACCTATTATCTATCTATCCATCTCTGTCTATCTATCCTATCCTATTATCTATCCTATCCATCCATCCATCTTTCCTATTATCTATGTCTATCTATCCTATCCAATCATCCATCTATCCTATTATCTATCCTTCCATCAATCATCCTATTATCGATCCATCTTATCTTATTATCTATCCTATCCATCCATTCTATTATCTATCCATCCTATCCATCTATCTGTCTATCCTATTTTATCTATCCTGTCCTATTATCTATCCTATCCTCTCCATCTGTCCATTTATCCTATTATCTATCTACCCATCCATCCATCTAATCCCATCCATCCATCTCTACAACTATTGGCACTCTCTCTATCAATATTTCTAATCTATCTATTGCATCCTAACAACCACCCAGAACACCCTAGCAACACCCTATCAACCACCCAGAACACCCTAGCAACTGCCTAGCAGCCACCCAGAACACCCTAATAACCACCTAGCAACACCCTAGTAACCACCTAGCAACCACCCAAAGTACTCTAGCAACCACATAGCACCACCTAGAAATGCCTAGTAATGCCCCTGCAGCCACACAGAACGCCCTAGCAAACACATAATCTAGAGACTTGAAATCTTCAAACTTTGATCTTTTGAAACTTCTTTAAATGTAAAACTGCTTCAGAATCTATGTATCTGACTGTCTCTGTCCATCTGCCTGTCTGTCTATCATGCAATGATCAGTAAATGAACTACTAACCCCATTTCCAGAAAAGTTGGGATTTTTTCTAAAATGCAGTAAAAACAATAACCTGTGATTTGTCCAGTCTCTTGAAACTTTAATTAACTGACAAAAGTACAAAGAAATTCAATGTTTTCACTGACCAACTTAATTGTATTTTTTAAATATAAACAAATTTAGAATTTGATGCCTTCAACAGACTCAAAAAAAAAAAAGTTGGGACAGAAGCAAAATAAGACAAGTTTATAGAATATTCAAGTAACACCTTTTTGGAGGATCAGGTTAATTGGTAACAGGGGAGGGTATCAAGACCGGGCATAAAAAGGAGCATCAACCAAAAGCTCAGTCTTTGCAAGCAAGGATGAGTCATGGCTCACCACTTTGTGCCAAACTTTGCGAGAGAATTGTCAGGCTGTTCTGTCTATTAAAAAAAAAAAAAAAAAACCTTGATCAACACAAGATTGCAAAGAATTTAAGTCTTTCACCATCTACAGTGCATAATATTGTGAAAAGATTCAGGGAATTCAGAGAAATCTCATTGCATAAAGGGCAAGGCCGGAAACCACTGTTGAATGTGCATGACTTTCGAGCCCTCAGGCGGCACTGAATGAGAAATCATGCTGTTGTGATAAATATAACCACATGGGCTTGGGAGTACTTCAGGAAACTGTTTTCACTTTACACAGACCACCACTGCATCCAGAAATGCAACCCGAAACTCTATTACACAAGGAGGAAGCCACACATCAACTCTATGCAGAAACGCCAGGCCAGAGTTCTCTGGGCCCAAGCTCATCTCAGATGGACTGAAAGGCAGTGGAAACGTGTGGTGTGATCCACGTTTCAGCTTGTTTTCGGGAAAAACTGAGGTCAAGTTCTTCGTGCCAAAGATGAGAAAGACCAACCAGACTGTTATAAGGCAAAGGTGCAAAAGCCAGCATCTGTGATGGTATGGGGGTGAATCAGTGCCCACGGCATTGGTGACTTGCATGTGTGAAGGTACCATTGATGCGGAGGCGTATATTGGGATTTTAGAGAGACATATGCTGCCATCAAGGCAACATCTTTTCCCAGGAAGTCCATGGTTATTTCAGCAGGACAATGCCAGGCCTCATTCTGCACGTGCTACAACAGCATGGCTTCGTAGACAGAGCGCGTGTGCTCGACTGGCCTGCCAGCAGTCCAGATCTGTCTCCTATGGCGCATCATGAAGAGGAGAATCACACAATGGTGACCAAGGACTGTTGAGCAGCTAAAGTCTTGTATCAAGCAAGAATGGGCAAAAATTCCACTTGCAAAACTGCAACATTTAGTATCCTCAGTTCCCAAACAATTAAAAACTGTAATTAAAAGGAAGGGTGATGTAACACTGTGGTAAACATGCCTCTGTCCCTACTTTTTTGTGTGTGTTGAAGGCATATTATTATATTATATTTACAAAATACAATTTATTTGGTCAGTGAAAACAATGAATATCTTTTCTTTGTATTTTTGTCAGTTAATTAAAGTTTCAAGAGACTTGACAAGTCAGATTTTGGTTTTTACTGCATGTTAGAAAAACTTTCATGGAAATGGGGTTCATACAATTAAAATATATACCCTCAGAACGCATGGCTAAATGAGCAATCATTGTGATTAAATGATCAATAAAAGACACAAAACATGCAATTATGTTTAAAAGAATTAAATTAGACGTGTTCGGTAGCAACATGCTAACCGTTGCGTGTAAAGAATAAAATTAGGAGTGTTTGTTTTGAAATAAGTGCTGATGCATATGCTGCCAAACCAAAATAAAGAATTTTTTTTAAAAATAATAAATTAGCCATGTTTACTATCTCTGTCTATCTCTCTGTAAAATAAGTGGAACTACAAAAACTACAACTAAAGTTCGGACTCTGTAAAATGTAAATAAAAACAGAATGCAATGATTTGCAAATCTGAAACCCATGTTATTCACAATAGAACATAGGAAACATCACATGTTTAAACTGAGGAAATGTACCATTTTAAGGAAAAAATAAGGCAATTTTGAATTTGATGTCCACAACACGCGTCAAAAAAGTTGGGACAGGGGCAACAAAAGGTTGGAAAAGTAAGTGTTACTAAAAAGAAACAGCTGGCGGAACATTTTGCAACTAATTAGGTTAATTGGCAACAGGTCGCTAACATGATTGGTACAAGCTGCCCATCCAATAGGCACTAATGCACCTCCATACCATCAGAGATGCAGGCTTTTGAACTGAGTGCTGATAAAAAGCTGAATGGTGCCTCTCCTCTTTAGTCCCCTTTAGTTTAGAGGATGCGGCGTCCATGGTTTCCAAAAAGAATTTCAAACTTTGATTCGTCTGACCACAGAGCAGTTTTCCACTTTGCCTCAGTCCATTTTAAATGAGCTTTGGCCCAGAGAAGACGGCGGTGTTTCTGGATCATTTTCACATATGGCTTCTTCTTTGCATGATAGAGCTTTAAGCTGCATTTGTGGATAGCACGGCGAACTGTGTTCACAGACAAGTTCTGGAGGTGTTTCTGATGAGATATTCATAGTCTTCGCAACTTTACGTTGAGGAACATTATTCTGAAATTGTTCCACAACTTATAGATGCAGTTTTTCACAGATTGGTGAACCTCTGCCCATCTTTACTTCTAAGAGACTCTCCCTCTCTAAGATACTCTTTTTATATCCAATCATGCTACTGACCTGTTGCCAATTAACCTCAGGCTGTTTCTTTCTAGTAACACTTATTTTTCCAGCCTATTGTTGCCCCCCTCCCCAACTTTTTTTTTTCTTCTTAAAATGGTACATTTATTCAGTTTAAACATTTGATATGTTTTCTATGTTATATTGTGAATAACATGGGTTAACTCAAAGGTACTGAGAATTTCTTCACACAGTAGACAGCACCTACCATATTAAGGAGTGTTGTGCTTAAACATTAGGAAGGGCCTAGGCTATGTCAATTGAGAGATCCTCAGAAATATACCTGAAAGAACCTGAAAAGATTTTAAACTGTGCGTCCCTTTTGCTCCTTCAGAAACCAATGGCCTAGCATTTCTCTAGGATTCTGATCTAAGAGCTACTCTTAATCATTTGCTTTTCAATGCACAATCACAAAATAATTACTTAATTTAATAAAAATTAATACAATTAAAAAATATATATATATATATATATATATATATATATATATATATATATATATATATATATATATATATATATATATATATATATATATATATATATATATAAAAATTCCCTGACCTCATCAGTATTGTACATGCCCATTCCACAGCCACCCCCAGGGAAATTGAACACTTCCCACTCCTGGCCTTTGCTTCCATCAGTTGGAATAAAGCTGATCATAAATTTGCCTGGTGTATTCACAACAAAGTCCGTGGCTCTGTACTGTAAACAGGACATATAATTACATAATTACACACAAGGTTAAAGAAAAACATCTGTTGTAATTTACTAAGAATAAAAGAATCCAAGAATAGAAGACCTGGTCACCAAAGGCATGTCTGCCAATTGTGATGGGCTGTGTCCAACCAGGAACAAGTCTGGGAATGTTCTTGCAGATGATGGGTTCACGAAAAACTGTGCCACCCAAGATGTTTCTGATGGTTCCATTGGGACTTTTCCACATTTTCTTCAACTTGAATTCTGAGTGAGAGTATGTATCTTCAGTCTGGTTAGTTGATTAATTGTGGTAATTAAAGCTATAACTGGAAAACTAAAATACTAAACAAACAATAACTTTACCTTCGACCCTGGCCTCGTCAGGAGTGATGGTCGCACACTTAACAGCAACATTGAACTTCTTGGTTGCTAAGGCAGAGTCAATGGTGACCTGGTCATCAGTCTGGTCACGGTAGGGGAGGCCCAGGTCAAAGTATTTCAGCTCCACATCAACATTGGACAGGATGAGCTGAGGAGACCAGATGCATGTATATAGGAGACACAAGAACAACATACACACGTATAGATATGCCACTGTGTAGATATGAGGCCAAATGTTGTCAACCCTCTACAACTATTTGAATTACTTACAACAAGCATTACCAGTAAGTATAAGCAATGCCAATAAAATTGTGCTACGTTTATCTCAACATTTGATCTTAATTGCACATTTACTATTCAACATGAATATTAAGTTTTCTAAACATACATGTATAGAATATAGCATTGTCTGAAAGCTCAACATTTCATTTTATACACTGAACCCTATGAAAATGCAAATAAATACAAGCAATGTATTTTGCATTCTCTGCCAATCTTCTTCATTGTCTTCCAAGTAAAAATTACTACAACTATCTGCACGTTATCTCTGCAATAACAACTTCTGTTTTACTGTCTTGGTACCAGTAGCTATTCTGCATCCTCTGAGTCAGCTGTATTCTACAAGTTAACAAAACCTGTTCACCATCTGCCAGTTTCCAAGAATGGTCAGCAGTTGGAGTCATCCCAGCCCCAGTCCTCCATCATAGAGCTTTACTCCTTCAGACCTTAAAATAATCATTCTGTTTGCAGAGTGAGTATTTAACATTTTCACTTTTTAGCATAAAACTTTTCCCCTTTTAATTTCACTTCTCTTTCTTTACCCCAAATTTCACCTCTGTGTTGATCTTTTTCTCCCTCATTATGTTTTCTAATGCACACACACACTCACTCATATGTCGCAGATATAAAAATAGAACAGTCACTCCCTGCAGTCAGTTGCCCTACCCCCTTCTCAGGCTCCCACTTTTTTCACCTTTTCTTTGATGAATTCCCAGATTATCCTAGTCATCTCGTCTCCGTCCATCTCTACCACTGGCTGGGCCACCTTGATGCGCTTGTCAGCATCTGTGAGAAAAAAATAAAAAATAAAAAATTCTCTGTACTTATACAAACAAAGCTAATATTGCCTTCACCATGTTTGGGCCATCCAAAACGTCAAGCCAATAAAGGAATTATGCATATGGTGGTTCATCCAATCATTCCAACTCACCATAGCAGTGACTGGCAGATAAAGTTTATTCATCAAGTCGTTCTTAGTCCAGGTAATGTCTAGAATCAATTTGTTGAGTCTTAGTTTATCGTTTGTCAGAAGTCAGCTTTTTCTTCAATATCTACCATCCTGTTTGTCCTACAGAAATGTTACTTACACTATGCGGCCAACAGTATGTGGACACCTGACCATCACACCCACATGTGCTTGTTAAACATCCCATTCCAAAACCATGGTCATGAATATGTAGTTAGTCCACCCGTTGCAGCTATAACAGCCTCCAAGCATTTGGGAAGGCTTTGTGATAGATTTTGGAGTGTGGCTGTGGGGGTTTATGCCCATCCACAAGAGTAGGGGACTGATATTGGGCAAAAAGACCTAGCGTGCAGTCTGCGTTTCAGTTCATCCCAAAGATGTTCAGTTCTGTTAAGGTCAGGGCTCAATTTCAAACTCAAATGAATCTTCAATTCACCCTGTACTATAGTGAAAACACATTATTTGATGTTTTACTGTGTGAATTTATTTATTTTTTGAAAATAAACACTGATTTCAAATATGATGACTGCAACGCACTCCAAAAAAATGTTGGAACAGTCAATTGTTTACCACTGTGTAACATCACCTTTTCTTTTAATAACACTTCAGCGTTTGGGCACTGAAGACACCAGTTGGTTAAGTTTAGCAAGCGGAATTTTCCCCCATTCATCCATTACGCATTTCATCAGCCACACAACTGTATGGGGCCTTTGTTGCCTTATTTTGCACTTCATAATGTGCCACATATTCTCAATCGGAGACAGGTCAGGACTGCAGGCAGGCCATGCACCCACACTCTCTCCTTACACAGCCATCCGGGCAGAAGGTGCTTTGGCGTTGTCCTGCTCTGGATGGCAGCATATGTTGCTCCAAAATGTGTCCATATCTTTCTGCATTAATGATGCCCTCACAGATGTGCAAGTTAGCCATGCCATGGGCACCGACACACCCCTATACCATGACAGATGCTGGCTTTTGGACCCGACGCTGATAACAGCTTGGATGGTCCTTTTCCTCTTTGGCCCGGAGAACACGACGACTGTTTTGTCCAAAAACTATTTGAAATGTCGACTCGGACCACAAAACACGATTCCACTGTGCTACTGTCCATCTCAGATGAGACTGAGCCCAGAGAAGTTGGACAGTGTTGATGTATGGCTTCTGCTGTGCATAGTAAAGCCTTAACTTGCATCTGTGGATGCAGCGGCGAATGGTGTTGACTGACAAAGGTTTACCAAAGTATTCCTGAGCCCATGTCTGAATATCCATTATAGACTCATGATGGTTTTTAAGACAGGGATGTCTGAAGGATCAGAGATCAGGCGCATTCAGAAGAGGTTTTCGGCCACGCCCTTTATGCACAGAGATTTGACCGTATTCCTTGAATCTTTTAATTATATTGTGCACTGTAGAAGGTAAAATGCCCAAAATCCTACCGATTTGTCTTTGGGGGATGTTGTTCTCAAATTGTTTGATTATTCACTGACGCATCTGTTGGCAGATTTGGTGAGCCTCGACCCTTTCTTGCTTCTGAAGGACTATGCCCCCCTCCACCCCCACCCCACCGGAGACTCCTTATATACACTATGATTAGACGATTGCCTCACGTGTTTCACATCACCTTCTTATTTCAACTTCTCACATCACTATTAGTCCTAAACGTTTATCTTAAAAAAACAACAACAAAAAAATATGCAGTTGATTAGGTAAAACTTCAAATACTTTGTCTTTATACGGTTTGTTTAAATACAAATCTAAGTACATTTGCAGATCACTACTTTGTTTTTATTAGCATTTTCCATGCTGTCTCAACTTTTTCGGAATTGGGGTTGTAAAGTACTTTAAAGTACTTTAGATTGTATTGCATTTCTCTCGACTTTATTTATGTGTGACCTTGAAGTAATCCAAAAATAATCAGATTACATTACTTTCATATTGTGATACTTGGATTACGTTACAGATTACATTTTTTATTAAGTAATTTGTAACTGTAACGGAATGCATTTTTAAAGTAACCCTCCCAACCCTGTTGAGTGCTAAAAATCTGAATGGACTACTCAAATACTGTCCTTAAAGTTTCAATTATTCTATTTTTAATGCTGAATGTTTTAATCAAAAATAGAAGTCTAAGACACATTCAATCAATGCTTATTTTTGCTGCATTAATCATGCATCACATTGAGACACCACCACACTGAAATTATAAATAGTTTTAAATTAGAATTTTGTGTATTGTTACACCCCCACCCAAGTCTTAAATATAAGTAGGCATACGATAAGTACTAAATATGTGCACAAGACCTGCCCATACACCCAAGAAAATTAGTGTATATACATACACACACACATATATATATATATATATACATACATACATACACATATACATACATACATACACATATACATACATACACACATTATATATATATATATATATATATATATACACACACACACACACACACACACACACACACACACACACACACACACATTTACACAAAGTCTCTCAAAAGTGAGTACACCCCTCACATTTTTGTAAATATTTTATTATATCTTTTCATGGAACAACACTGAAGAAATGACACTTTGCTACAATGTAAAGTAGTGAGTGTACAGCTTGTATAACAGTGTAAATTTGCTGTCCCCTCAAAATAACTCAACACACAGCCATTAATGTCTAAACCGCTGGCAACAAAAGTGAGTACACCCCTAAGTGAAAATGTCCAAATTGGGTCCAAAGTGTCAATATTTTGTGTGGCCACCATTATTTTCCAGCACTGCCTTAACCCTGTTGGGCATGGAGTTTACCAAAGCTTCACAGGTTGCCACTGGAGTCCTCTTCCACTCCTCCATGACATCACAGAGCTGGTGGATGTTAGAGACCTTGTGCTCCTCCACCTTCCGTTTGAGGATGCCCCACAGATGCTCAATAGGGTTTAGGTCTGGAGACATGCTTGGCCAGTCCATCACCTTTACCCTCAGCTTCTTTAGCAAGGCAGTGGTCGTCTTGGAGGTATGTTTGGGGTCATTATCATGTTGGAATATTGCCCTGCGGCCCAGTTTCTGAAGGGAGGGGATCATGCTGTGCTTCAGTATGTCACAGTACATGTTGGCATTCATGGTTCCGTCAATGAACTGTAGCTCCCCAGTGCCAGCAGCACTCTTGCAGCCCCAGACCATGACACTCCCTCCACCACGCTTGACTGTAGGCAAGACACACTTGTCTTTGTACTCCTCACCTGGTTGCCGCCACACACGCTTGACACCATCTGAACCAAATAAGTTTATCTTGGTCTCATCAGACCACAGGACATGGTTCCAGTAATCCATGTCCTTAGTCTGCTTGTCTTCAGCAAACTGTTTGCGGGCTTTCTTGTGCATCATCTTTAGAAGAGGCTTCCTTCTGGGACGACAGCCATGCAGACCAATTTGATGCAGTGTGCGGCATATGGTCTGAGCACTGACAGGCTGACCCCCCACCCCTTCAACCTCTGCAGCAATGCTGGCAGCACTCATACGTCTATTCTGCAAAGCCAACCTCTAGATATGATGCTGAGCACGTGCACTCAACTTCTTTGGTCGACCATGGCGAGGCCTGTTCTGAGTGGAACCTCTCCTGTTAAACCCCTGTATGGTCTTGGCCACCATGCTGCAGCTCAGTTTCAGGGTGTTGGCAATCTTCTTATAGCCTAGGCCATCTTTATGTAGAGCAACAATTCTTTTTTTTCAGATCCTCAGAAAGTCCTTTGCCATGAGGTGCCACGTTGAACTTCCAGTGACCAGTATGAGAGTGTGTGAGAGCGATAACACCAAACTTAACACACCTGCTCCCCATTCACACCTGAGACCTTGTAACACTAACGGGTCACATGACACCGGGGAGGGAAAATGGCTAATTGGGCCCAATTTGGACATTTTCACTTAGGGGTGTACTCACTTTTGTTGCCAGCGGTTTAGACATTAATGGCTGTGTGTTGAGTTATTTTGAGGGGACAGCAAATTTACACTGTTATACAAGCTGTACACTCACTACTTTACATTGTAGCAAAGTGTCATTTCATCAGTGTTGTCCCATGAAAAGATATAATAAAATATTTACAAAAATGTACCGTGTGTTACACACAATGTGTGTGTGTTTTATTTATGTGTATATATATATATATATATATATATATATATATATATATAAATAAATAAAACACACACATTGTGTGTAACACACGGTATTGTGCAAAAGTTTAAGGCACCGTATTTATTTTAGTACAAACTGTGTTTATGGATTTTTTTTTTCTTCTACATTATCAAGTCAGTACAAAAAACATTTTAGATTCCCAAACATTAGTTTTCTAGCACAAAATTAAATGTTACAGAAAAATGGTTGTATGTCATTAAAGAAAGCAGCAGATTACATAAGAGACACTTTTCAGACAAAAAAATAAAAATAAAAATAATGAAGGCTGCTGGGTTTTGCTACAAAATAAGAATCAAGTGCGACAGTCAAAGTGTCCAGAAGAACTGCGGCTGGTTCTGTAAGATACTCAATTAAACTTACCAGCTCATTTCTTTATAAAACTGCACAACTTGTACTAGAGACTACTATTTTGGCAGTGGTAGCTCAGTGGTTAAGGCATTGGAGTACTGGTCGGAAGGTCGTGAGTTCAAATTCCCGCCAAGCCGCCACTGTTGGGCCCTTGAGCAAGGCCCTTAACCCTCAATTGCTCAGATGTATAAATGGAATAAAATGTAAGTCGCTCTGGATAAGGGCGTCTGCCAAATGCCGTAAATGTATATATATATTTTTATTTTTGTCACATTGTTTACTGCTCTTTACGGTATTTAAAATAAATAAATTATGTAGAAACATTTAATTTCATTATTTTGAAGGCATCTTTGCTCTACAGCATTTCTTTGCATGTGCCTAAAACTTTTGCACAGTACTACATACACATACAGTGGGTATAGAAAAGAATCACCCCCTTTAAAATAATCACATTTTGTTGCTTTTCAGCCTGAAATGAAGATCGACACAGTTTTTGTTTTATCCAGCTGTATTTACTCAGTGCAACTTATAATATCCAAGTGAAAGATCTAACACCAACATGTCAGAAAAAAAAAATTTAAAAACAATCACTGAGTTGGAAAAAGGATCACCCCTTGCTTTAATTTGCCTTCGTTTTTTAATTACAGCCTTTAGTCTGTTGGGATATGTCTCTACTAACTTTGCACATCTAGACTTTGCAATATTTGCCCACTCTTCTTTGCAGAACTGCTCAAGTTCAGTTAAATTTGATGGTGACCGTTTGTGGACTGCAGTCTTCAAGTCATTCCACAGATTTTCAATGGGGTTTAAGTCTGGGCTCTGACTAGGCCATGCAAGGACATTCACCTTTTTCCTCCTTCAACCACTGTGTGGTCAGTTTTGCTGTGTGCTTTTGTGGTCAGTTTTGCTGTGCATGTTGGAAGGTAAACCTTCTTCCCATTGAGAACTTTCTGGCAGAGTGCAGCAGATTTTCCTCAAGAATTTGACCGTATTTTGCCCCATCCATTTTCCTTCTATCCTGACAAGTGCTCCAGTCCCTGCTGCAGAGAAACACCCCCATAACAGGATATTACCACCTACATGTTTTACTGTAGGAATGGTGTTATTTGGATGGTGGGCTGTATTGGATTTCAACCAGACATATCGTTTGGTGCTGAGGCCAAATAATTAATCTGACCATAACACCTTTTTCAATATGGCCGCAGAATCTTCAAGGTGCGTGGGTGGCTTTTTTCTTGCAACCCTCCCATACAAGCCACATTTGTGGAGAATTTGTGATATTGTTGTCACATGCACAGAATGACTACTCTTTGTCATAAATTCCTGCAACTGCTTCAGAGTTGCTGTAGGCCTCTTGGTAGCTTCTCTGACCAGTTTCCTCCTGGCTCTTTCATCCAGTTTGGAGCAACGTCCTGATCCAGGGAGGGTCTGTGCTGTACCAAATACCTTCCACTTCTTAATAATAGACTTCACTGTGCTTCTAGGCATTGATAAAGCCTTTGAATTTTTTTTTTGTGTCCATCTCCTGACTTGGGCCTGTCCACAACTTTATCCTGGAGATCTTTTGACAGTGCCTTGTCACCCATAGTTGATGGTTTGCTTCAGTTGCACTACAAAATGCTCCAGGAAAGCTCTTTTCATGCTGAGCTAATAAAAATGACCACAGCTGATCACAGTTGAGAGTCAAATGGCTTTTGTGTGCTATTGAGAAGGTGATTAGCTACAGCTGATTGAGATTACAAGTCATTTTTAGAAGGGGGGTGATCCTTTTTCCAACTCAGTGATTACATTTTTGTTTCTTTTTGTTTTTTTCTGACATGTTGATGTTGTATCTTTCACTTGGATGTTATAAGTTGCACTGAGTAAATACAGCTGGATGAAACAAAAACTGTGTCCGTCTTCATTTCACGCTGAAAAGCAACAAAATGTGATTATTTTAAAGGGGGGTGAATCTTTTCTATACCCACTGTACATACATACATACAGGTAGGACTGTCACAATAAATTTTATTGGACAATATATTGTCCCAGAAATAATCGCGATAAATGACAGTCATCTTAAGACCATTTTATGTCACCGATATAACGATCATATAATGACCTAGTTGTTGTCTTCTGACAAAAATATTATTTAAATTCTGTCAATATTTTGTCATATTTACTCATTTTAATCAGTTTTACTCTGACTAAAATGGCAATGAATATAGGTCAACAGCATTTTAGTTGTTGAGAAAATTAAATCAAATATTCACACATTTATATATTAACTTAAACATGGATCAACATAAACGTTAAAAACTGCCCCGTTTTGAAAACCTGACCTCCTGAAATAATACATAGAAAACACTACTGTAATACAACATTGCGACTAGAAATCAGCCGATAATTGGTTTTAGCGATGTTTTTCACTATATTTAAGCATTTTTCCATAATCTGATATCGTTCTTTATATCGGTTCCACCAATAAATGGCACCATCTCGTGGATATTCTGAGAAGTGCGTGCAAGACCACCATTGCAGCACTGCATCTGTTTTTTTTTGCCATCTGTTTTTTGTTTATTTGTTGGAATTATTTTTTTTTTGTGCTTTATTTGTTTTACCCGTTTGTTTACCTCATCAAAGCTTTCATTAATAAAAAAAATAATAATAATTAACACTTTAGTGCAGTGCACTTTATTTTTGGCACTCTTTCAGACCCCTCTATTTATTAATATACAAATAAGAGTTGTTTTGTTTTGTATGGAAGGAGGAAGTGAAATTGACAAAATTGTTATAAATAAGACTGTTCAGTTCAGGGGTACCATTGTGTCAAAAACAGAAGTAAAACAATAAATAAATATCAGTTCTGCATATCGGTTATCGGGCACATAAACATGCAAATCAGTATCGGTTATTAAAAAAATCAATATCGGTCGATCTCTAATTGTGACCTCTTTATACTTTAGTTATTCATGGTCCGCGTTTTAGTGCATTGTTACGGAAAGAGCAGATTCACAACGCAGCTTACCATTCTACATAGCACCTTACTTAATTTTAAGTTCACGTGTGCATTCGCGTCATTTTGTGCAGAAGGATGTTGTAATATTGCATGTACAGTATCCCACAAAAGTGAGTACACCCCTCACATTTTGTAAATATTTTATTATATCTTTACATGGGACAACACTGACGAAATGACACTTTGCTACAATGTAAAGTAGTGAGTGTACAGCTTGTATAACAGTGTAAATTTGCTGTCCCCTCAAAATAACTCAACACAGCCATGTCTAAACCGCTGGCAACAAAACTGAGTACACCCCTAAGTGAAAATGTCCAAATTGGGCCCAAAGTGTCAATATTTTGTGTGGCCACCATTATTTTCCAGCACTGCCTTAACCCTGTTGGGCATGGAGTTCACCAGAGCTTCACAGGTTGCCACTGGAGTCCTCTTCCACTCCTCCATGAGGACTTCACAGAGCTGGTGGATGTTAGAGACCTTGCGCTCCTCCACCTTCCGTTTGAGGATGCCCCACAGATGCTCAATAGGGTTTAGATCTGGAGACATGCTTGGCCAGTCCATCACCTTTACCCTCAGCTTCTGACGACAGTGGTCGTCTTGGAGGTGTGTTTGGGGTCGTTATCATGTTGGAATACTGCCCTGCGGCCCAGTTTTTGAAGGGTGGGGATCATGCTCTGCTTCAGTACGTCACAGTACATGTTGGCATTCATGGTTCCCTCAATGAACTGTAGCTCCCCAGTGCCGGCAGCACTCATGCAGCCCCAGACCATGACACTCCCACCACCATGCTTAACTGTAGGCAAGACACACTTGTCTTTGTACTCCTCACCTGGTTGCCGCCACACACGCTTGACACCATCTGAACCAAATAAGTTTATCTTGGTCTCATCAGACCACAGGACATGGTTCCAGTAATCCATGTCCTTAGTCTGCTTGTCTTCAGCAAACTGTTTGTGGGTTTTCTTCTCTTTAGAAGAGGCTTCCTTCTGGGACAACAGCCATACAGACCAATTTGATGCAGTGTGCGGCGTATGGTCTGAGCACTGACAGGCTGACCCCCCACACCTTCAACCTCTGCAGCAATGCTGGCAGCACTCATACGTCTATTCTGCAAAGCCAGCCTCTGGATGATGCTGAGCACGTGCACTCAACTTCTTTGGTCGACCATGGTGAGGCCTGTTCTGAGTGGAACCTGTCCTGTTAAACCGCTGTATGGTCTTGGCCACCGTGCTGCAGCTCAGTTTCAGGGTGTTGGCAATCTTCTTATAGCCTAGGCCATCTTTATGTAGAGCAACAATTCTTTTTTTTTCAGATCCTCAGAGTTCTTTGCCATGAGGTGCCATGTTGAACTTCCAGTGAGCAGTAGGAGAGTGTGAGAGCGATAACTCCAGACTTAACACACCTGCTCCCCATTCACACCTGAGACCTTGTAACACTAACAAGTCACATGACACCGGGGAGGAAAATGGCTAATTGGGCCCAATTTGGACATTTTCACTTAGGGGTGTACTCACTTTTGTTGCCAGCGGTTTAAACATTAATGGCTGTGTGTTGAGTTATTTTGAGGGGACAGCAAATTTACACTGTTATACAAGCTGTACACTCACTACTTTACATTGTAGCAAAGTGTCATTTGGTCAGTGTTGCCCCATGAAAAGATATAATAAAATATTTAGAAAAATGTGAGGGGTGTACCCACTTTTGTGAGATACTGTATATACAGGGGGGGGGGGGGGGGGGGGACTCATTCACTGAATAAATACAGCTGGATGAAACAAAAACTGTCCATATCTTCATTTCAGGCGGAAAAAGCAACAAAATGTGATTTTAAATATCCACTGTACACACACACACACACAAACACACACACACACAGAGATGCATCTCAAAAAATTTGAATATCGTGGAAAAGTTCATTTTTTCCCTTAATTTAATTCAAAAAGTGGATCTTTCATACATTCTAGATTCATTACACAAAGTGAAATATTTCAAGCCTTTTTTTTTTTTTGTTTTGTTTTAATCTTGATGATTACGGTTTACAGCTCATGGAAATTAGATACTGGAAAAATCCAGTATCTCAAAAATATTAGAATAAAGAATTTATAATACAGCAATGTCGACCTGAGAAGACTCTAATCAGCTAATTAACTCAAAACACCTTTTTATTCAAAACACCGTTGCTCAGTGGTCCAAAGTCCTCTTTTCAGATGAAAGTAAATTTTGCATTTCATTTGGAAATCAAGGTCCCAGAGTCTGGAGGAAGAGCGGAGAGGCACAGAATCCAAGTTGCTTGAAGTCCAGTGTGAAGTTTCCACAGTCAGTGATGATTTGGGGTGCCATGTCATCTGCTGGTGTCGGTCCACTGTGTTTTCTCAAGTTGAGAGTCAATGCAGCGTCTACCAGGAGATTTTAGAGCACTTCATGCTTCCATCTGCTGACAAGCTTTATGGAGATGCTGATTTCCTTTTCCAGCAGGACTTGGCACCTGCCCACAGAGCCAAAAATACTAGTAACTGGTTTGCTGACCATGTTATTACTGTGCTTGATTGGCCAGACAACTCGCCTGACCTGAATTTTGTCAAGAGGAAGATGAGAGACACCAGACCCAACGATACAGACGAGCTGAAGGCCGCTATCAAAGCAACCTGGGCTTCCATAACACCTCAGCAGTGCCACAGCTGATTGCCTCCATGCCACGCCGCACTGATGCAGTGATTCATCCAAAAGGAGCCACGACCGAGTACTGAGTGCATAAATGAACATACTTTTCAGATGGTCGACATTTCTGTATTATAAATTCTTTAATATTCTAATAATTTCAGATACTGGATTTTTTATTTCCATGAGCTGTAAACATTCTACTGGTTTATCGCAAATGATAAGATGTCGCCCATCCCTTTTATTATATATATATATATACATATATATATATATATATATATATATATATATATATATATATATATATATATATATATATATATATATATATATTTCTTTTGGACAAACAGTTGTGTTAATGTACAGTTTTAGTCTGAAGTTTATATCTGTAACACTAAGTTTGTGGATTTTATTTTAAATAAATGAAAAAAATGCTACTGAAAGCATCCCCCCCACCAATCCAATTAATCCAGCAAATATTTGACCGATTAATCAATTATGAAAATAATGGTTAGTTGCAGCCCTAAAGTCATGGATGAACAATTTCCTATTCCTAGTCACCCAGGTGTACTATAATTGCACAAATTACAAATGTAAAATGTAGGATATTAAAATCTACTTCAAACATAGCACATATAAAATCAAAGGGGTGCCAATAGTTGTGGCACACATTTAACCAAGATTTTTTTTTCTTCTGATAAACCTGTGTTGTGTTTGCAGTTGATTGAGATCCATGAGAGCAGAGTATTTTTGTGCATTTTTTGAACAAATTATCAAAACCTTAAATAAAGAAACTTTTCGCAGCCTTCTTTGCTCATATGTACCAAAGGTGCCAATATTAGCGGAGGGCACATACAGTACTGTGCAAACGTTTTTGGCAGGTGTGAAAAATGCTGTCAAGAATGCTTTCAAAAATAGACATTAATAGTTTATATTTATCAATTAACAAAATGCAAAGTGAGTGAACAGAAGAAAAATCTACATCAAATCAATATTTGATCTGACCACCCTTTGCCTTCAAAACCATCAATTCTTCTAGGTACACTTACACAATGTCAGGGATTTTGTAGGCGTATAGTCAGGTGTACGATTAAACATTTATACCAAACAGGTGCTAATGATCATCAATTCAATATGTAGGCTGAAACACAATCATTAACTGAAACAGAAACAGCTGTGTATGAGGAATAAAACTGGGTGAGGAACAGCCAAACTCAGCTAACAAGGAGAGATTACTGAAAACAGTTTACTGAAAAAAAGTCATACACCATGGCAAGACTGAGCACAGCAATAAGACAGAAGATAGTTATACTGCATCAGCAAGGTCTCTCCCAGGCAGAAATTTCAAGGCAGACAGGGGTTTCCAGATGTGATGTCCAAGCCCTTTTGAAGAATCACAAAGAAACGGGCAACGTTGAGGACCATAGACGCAGTGGTCGGCCAAGGAAACAGCAGATATAAGACACATCAGGCTTACTTCCCTTCGCAATCGGAAGATGTCCAGCAGTGCCATCAGCTCGGACCTGGCAGAAACCAGTAGGACCCTGGTACACTGGTAGAATTCTGGTCAGAAGTGGCCTTCATTGAAAACTTGCGGCCAAAAAGCCATACCTCTGATGTGGAAACAAGGCCAAGTGACTCAACTATGCACAAAAACACAGGAACTGGGGTGCAGAAAAATGGCAGCAGGTGCTCTGGACTGATGAGTCAAAATTTTACATATTTGGTTGTAGCAGAAGGCAGTTTGTTTGCCGAAGGGCTGGAGAGCGGTACACGAATGAGCGTCTGCAAGCAACAGTGAAGTATGGTGGAGGTTCCTTGCAAGTTTGGGTCTGCGTTTCTGCAAATGGAGTTGGGGATTTGGTCAGAATTAATGGTACAGTACAGCCAGATATTTATCCATCATGCAATTACCATCAGGGAGGCATCTGATTGGCCCAAAATTTATTCTGCAGACAACGACCCCAAACATACAGCGAAAGTCATTAAGAACTCTCTTCAGCATAAAGAAGAACAAGGAGTCCTGGAAGTGATGGTATGGCCCCCACAGAGCCCTGATATCAACATAATCGAGTCTGTCTGGGATTAGATGAAGAGAGAGAAGCAACTGAAGCTGCCTAAATCCACAGAAGAACTGTGGTTAGTTATCCAAGATGTTTGGGCCAAACTATCTGCCGAGTTCCTTCAAAAACTGTGTGCAAGTGTACCTAGAAGAACTGATGCTGTTTTGAAGGCAAAGGGTGGTCACACCAAATATTGATTTGATGTAGATTTTTTTCTTCTGTTCAATCACTTTGCATTTTGTTAATTGATAAATATAAACTATTAGCATGTCTATTTTTTGAAAGCATTCTTAATTTACAGCATTTTTTCACACCTGCCTAAAACTTTTGCACAGTACTGTGTTTTTTATTTTTACATACATACAGTTGCAACCAGTTTTCTGAGAAGGCAGGTTGTGAAAAACCCTCAGGTGACTGCAAAAGACCTGCAGCAAGACTTGGTGGCAACAGGCACTGAGGTTTCAGTGAGCACAGTAAGGTGCGTACTAAACACAGAAGGTTTCCATGCTAGAGCTCCACACCACTACTGACCCAAAAGCACAAGAAAAGTCAGCTCCAATATGCTCAAAATCATATAAATAAGCCACAGAAGTTTTGGGATTCTGTTCTGTGGAACATTTCAGCACGATGGATCAGCAGTATGTCTTGAGGAAGAAGAATGAAGCATACACTGAAAAGGGCTGCAGCTAAGGATTATTTTGATAGTCGATTAATCTGTCGATTATTTCTTCCATTAATCGATTAGTTGGATTAAAAGACCAAATTTTATTTTTTGTATTTAAAAAATAAATAAATAAATAATAATAAAAATGTTATTTCACATGCTGCCCAATGTTGTCCATCAAACATTGTGCAAATTGAAGGCTATGAATAAGGTATTAAATGTATCTATGTGGGCTATTCTATACATATTATATAACATATTTTGAAAACAAAAACAATTGATTGTCCACAAGCTTTAAAGCAGAAGGTAATTCACTACATTAAAAATGCTAAAAAAAGAAAAACAAAAGCACAAACTAAGTGTTAACTGGTAAGAGGTTGAATGTGGTGGAACCACAACTGACCTTGCTAGCTAAATAAGAGAGACATTGTTAACAATAACTATGGTTGTCCCCAAACCTGATTGCAATGCAAGGCAAATTCAATCCATGGTAACTGATTTCCCAACACAGACCATTACAGTCAACCTGACAACTCAGTAGTACTGCATAATTCTCACTGCCCTAGTGTGTGCTGACTGCCCTTCACATGCCCTAGTCAGCCATGTGCAGCTCCAAAGTCAAAGAAGGCTGTGGGAGAAAAACGGTTTCTCAAAACTACACTTAAAAACAAGTTCTCAATAACTCACTACACACCAATCTCTACCAGCTGATCTCGACATCTGAGTATTACAACAGTGCAGAAGTGAGCGTAATAGCTGCTGCAATCATTCTGACAACACACAAGTCAAAATAATGATAATACTGCTTAGCCCCATAAAATTATTTATTTTAGTTTGTGTGTAAAAGTCTAGTGACTAGCTAGCAGCTGTGGTCAATTCAATCCCTATACTCCGTTTGCATTATGAGCAAGTTAGCCAACCTCCACCAGCTGCCAATTTAAAGCTAGTTGGGTCGAGTCTGTGAGGTCTCAGCCAGCTCGGTCATGTCAATATGTAGGAGTAAACCCACCAGGAGGTAGCCTGGAAACTAGGGTAATTTATATAAAACAGTATGGTAATTGATTTCCCAACACAGGGCACTGAAGTCAACCAGACACCTCTGCTGTACTGCCCAATTCTCACTGCCCTTCGTGTGCCCTAGTCAGCCATGAACAGCTCCAAAGTCAGAGAGCTGTGGGACAAAACGGTTTCTCACCATTATACTTCCGTACACTTTATATGGAATCCTTCAGAGCAGCCTTACACAAAGTTTAACACAAACTTTTCATATAAAAACACAACAGAAATGCCCTAGAACAGCAGTAATGTGGTAAACCTAAATCACCTATGCAAGCTAAATAGTGGGTAGATTTGAATTAAGAAAAGAAAGCTTTAAACCAACGTTGTCATGCTGCCGTAAACCACTCAACTCATCCGGCTGACCTTGACATTGGACACAAATGTGTTGCAACAGCACAGAACTGAACGTTAATCCGTTAATCATTCTGACAACACACTACATTCAAAATAATGATCACATATATTACCATAACATTGCTCAGCATGACCGGTTTGTGGGTGAAACTCTAGTGACCAGCTAGCAGCTGTGGTCAATTCAATCCCTATACTTCATCTGCTCAAATTCGGACAACGGAAAAAAAAAGAAAAGAAAAGAAAAAAAAGACTCGTCCGAAGGTTTAAATATGCACATCTCTTCATAAAGGCGTCAGTGACTCCAGGTTTCCAATAGTTTCGGCTACTTAATTACAGTCGAAGAAAACGCCTTTTATTAACACGTTTGAAACACAAAGGCGCGCTAGCAAGTTAGCCGGCCTCCATCGGCTGCCGGTTTCAAGATAGTCAGCTCGAGCCGTTGAGGTCCAGCAGAACTGTTTTGTTGCAGTAAACCCAGCAGGAGATGCAGCCTGGAAACTAAGGTAATTGATATGATACACAGTCATAAGTAACTATATCTAATGTAAAAGATAATACGGAACAGGAAAACCACTTATGCGAGCTCTTCATTCAAACACCAGAGAAATAGCGCCGCATTTGGCAAGGCTTTAAGTGCGACAATAACTCCAAATTAATTCGCCACGTCAAAAGAAAACCATCAGCCACTTAATAATTCTGACAAGATTTAAAGACCATTGCTTTAAAACTCACAGTTCCTCTGCTGTAAAGTCTGGCAAGCTTGAGCAGCAAGGACCACGGGACTTTTGGATAAGGCAGTAGCAGACCTGGTGAGAGAGCTGAGGATCTTTAGATAACCTGCCATATTTAGCTGATAAGCTGCTTCTGTTCGACCACTCCGAACGAAGTGAAGAGCAAAATGAATGACCGTGCACTGCAATATGCCTGCGTGCGCCCCGCCCCCTGCGTCACACTAAAGGGAAGAGGAGGGGCTACAAACCAGCGCCGTCTGTGCCAACGTCATCGCTCATGCAGTGAGCCAGTTCTTTCAGCTGACTGTGCGACCACGGAAGCAACACATTAATGAATTGTTCTCCGATTTTATTATTTGTCAACTGTTCATTCTGAGATGTATAACCAGAACTCAATTCAGTTTGGACATTACACCCACAAAATAAAAATAAATTTAAAAAAAACTCTGGAAGGATTTATGTAGGCTAGATTGATCATATTGACCCTAAATCAATCTGTCAATATAAATAATAAATGATATTATTTACTAAAGAATAAATCATTCTAGCAAAATTTCATTCACAAATGCAATAATTCCCAACCATATGTGTGTATGAGGATGGTGCCCTGTGATGGACTGGAGTATTCCTGGCCTGGGATAGGCTCCAGATCAGAGGCTTAGCTGGGGCTGACTGAGGTGACGTCACAGCCAATGAAGCACTGGTACTTGCTAGTACTGCAGGAGGACAGAAAGAACATTTCCCCCATGTTATTGCAATGTTATTAATATGGCAAGATTAACTGATAGTAGATTATTATTAATTTAATTTAATAATTTTATAAATGAATAGCTAATCACCTCTCCTACTACTGTCTGACATCCTTCTGAACTGTATGAGCATCACACTTTTCAATATAATTGTACAAATCACTTGGTGATTTTATTTAGCTTCATTTTCGGCCAATATTTAAAATGTCATGATAATCCGCATTAGAATGTGCAGTGTGTGAAAGATTATAATGTACAATGGACAGGAATAAACCCTCATTCCTTCCTTGTGCTGCTAAGGACCATGCTAAATTTAGCTGTGGCTGAGTTACCATACTGGGAGAAGGAATGAGAAGGGTGCAATCATATGACAACGGGACTACAGTCAGCCAGCATTTAGTGCAGAGACTGCAAAGTTAACCTTAAAAAAAAGAAAAGTCACTTAAAATGATTCTGCCTTTACTCAGGATTTATTGTACTTGAAGTATGGAGATTAAATAATGGTGCATTGAAATGTCAATAAAGTATGTGCTGTGTTTGTATTTACAAATGTAAATTCACCTCCAGTATGAACAGATACTTGAATGCTGGAGTTGCCAAAACAGATTACAACTGAAGTGTATTGTGCTCTTTCTCTTGCCAGTAGCATGAAAATGCAGCTGAGATGCATTCGGTATCGGTATCGATCAGTATTGAGTACCAAAAATCACGTACTAAGAGTCTGAATGGATCACACAAATAATGTCAGCCATCATGACTTGGTGGATCTCCACATGGGCCAGCTGGGTTCCACATGGCCATGGGCTGTAATACATGGGCTGTTACTGGGGCCCAGTTAGGCTGCCCAGAAAACATATATATGGGCTACAAGTGGAAGCCCAGAAAGTCCTACATAGGCCCTTGGTGGGCTTGTTTCAGTATACTGTGTCTGAGACTTAACCTGTTTACTGCAGTACTTCTGAAGCATATCAAACTGCTTTTAATATTAATTATATTTATCACCATAAATGACAGTGAGTACCTTTTTTTCCAAAATTATTATTATATTATATTATTATTATATATTATGATATTATATATATTATACTGTGCTAATATAGCATTTGTTTGTTTTTTTATATATTGTCAGACTTCAAATTAATACCTCAAGAAGATCCAAGAGTTTGTCATATGTACAGGAAACAGTTTGTTACACAGTACAGTGAAATTCTTACTCTACGCATCCTACGCAAGCTCTGACATACAGGACATAAGGAAAACACAAAAACATAAATTACAAATAGTGCAAAAAAAACAACAACATGTGCAAGAGAAAGTGTATATGTGCATTGTAGACTTAATTGGAGACTTAATGTGCAATAAAAAGTGATAGTGTGCAATGTAAACGTGTGCAAAGGCCTGCAGTGGTAGGCTCAGTATTGGTCCATGATGTTGTTCTCATCTAAATGCTATAAAAAAAATGATAGTGTGCAATGTAAACATGTGAAAAATCCTGCAGAGGTAGGCTCAGTAGTGGTCCATGATGTTGTTCTCATGTAAATGAGTACAGTTGCAATCAAAATAATTCAACCCCCATTGTAAATCAGGTTTATTGTCAAAATTTACAGACTTTCAGCTGTTTGCAATGAACAAATCAAACAAAAGCAATTGAAATAGCTCAACATAATGAATGCTTCAAGTGGTTTCCCCAAATTCAACTGAAAATGCAACTTATAATGATTTCTCCAGTTTCAAAATTATTAAACCCCTTCATGGCAAGGATCTTTAGTACTTGGTAAAGCACCCATTTGCTGTTATGACCTGCTGCAAACAAGATGCATAGCCAGGCACCAGCTTCTGGCAGCATTCTTGAGGAATCTTAGCCCATTCCTCATGAGTAATGGACTCCAGTTCAGTAATATTGATGGGTTTGCATGCTGCAACCGCCTTCTTCAAATCCCACCAGAGATTTTCTATGGGGCTCAAGTCAGGTGACTGTGATGGCTCTGTAGAATCTTCCAGGACTTGTTCTGCAACCAAGCCTTGGTGGAATTTGAGGTATGCTAGGAATCATTGTCCTGTTGGAAGGTCTAATGACGCCCAAGCTTCAGCTTCCTCACAGACGGCATGATGTCCTAGGCTTTCCTGATACTTCAATGAATCCAACTTGCCTTCCACACGCTGCAGGTTTTCAGTGCTTGGAGTTCTGGCATGGAAACCTTCTGTTTCCACCATACTGTGCTCACTGAAACCTCAGTGCCTGTTGCCACCATGTCTTGCTGCAGGTCTTTTGCAGTTACTTGAGGGTTTTTCACAACCTGCCTTCTCAAAAATCTGATTGCAGCTGTTCCTTTTTCTGCTCCGTCCAGGTATTTCATGTATTTTCTGCCCCTACCCAGTTCAGGTATTTCATATGTTCCAGCTCAAGCACACCTGGTGCAACTAATGAAGCCCTTGATTAGTTGCATCAACTGTGCTTGAGACAACACCTGTTTTGTATATTTGTGCTGTTGTGAGGGATTCTATTCAGGGGGTTGAATAATTTTGAGACTTGAACAGATTTGAGAAGTCATTATAAGTTGCATTTTCAGTTTAATTTGGGGAAACCACTTGAAGCATTCGTTGTGTTGAACTATTTCAATTGTTTTTGTTTAATTTGTTCATTGCAAACAGCTGAAAGTCTGTAAATTTTGACAATAAACCTGATTTGCAATGGGGGTTGAATAATTTTGATTGCAACTGTATGTGGGGTAGGCAGGGTAGGATAAGGCTGGGGACCTCTCAAGATCAGAGGGCAAACTGTGTCTGCAGTGTTGGGGGGAGGGGTAGTGGATAAGAGTCGTTCACAAGCCTGATGGCCTGTGGGTAAAAACTGTTTTTCAGCCTTGTAGTTCTTGCTTTTGCACCCCCGTATCATCTGCCTGATGGTAGGAGTGTGAATAGACTTTGTTGGGGGTGGCTATTGTCCTTAATGATGTTGTGGGCCTTCCTGATGACCCTGGCCTGGTAGAGGCTCTCCAATGTTGGTAAGGCTGTTCCAGAGATGGTTTGGGCTCTGTAGCGCCTTATGGTTCAGAGATGTGCAGCTTCCAAACCAGACTGTTATGGAGTTGGTGAGGATGCTCTAGATTGTACATCTGTAGAAGCTACTGAGGATTCTGCTTGGCATCCCAAATTTCCTCAGCCTTCTCAAGAAGTACAGGCGCTGCCGAGATTTCTTCACTATTGTTGTGTTGACGGCATCGTCTGTGGACCTGTTTGGTCTGTATGCGAACTGGAGAGGGTCCAGAGTGTCTGGTGTGATGGTCTGGATGTGACTCATGACGATTCTCTCAAAGCACTTTAGCACTATTGGAGTCAGTGCAATTGAGACAGGTTGCTTTATTGTATTTTGGCAGTGGTATGATGGTGGTCTTCTTCAAACAGGTGGGAATTGAAGCTTGTGTGAGGGAAAAGTTGAATATATCAGTGAAGATATCAGATAGCATCGATGAACAGGTTCTGAGTGCTTGTCCAGGGCTACTGTTTTTCATGGGCTTATTTTCCTGAAAGTCTTAGCCACATCTGCAGATGAGACAGTGAATGGTGGGTTCTGCATGCTCCCACTAACCGGATTTCTCCCCAGTGGCTCGGTGTTGAGGGCCTCAAAGCAGGCATAGAATTCATTGATCTCATCTGGTGTGGTGTGGCTGTCGCCCCTGCTTCTGCCTTGATAGTCTGTGATGTTTTGTAATCCTTGCCACATGCGCCAGGTGTCAGCGGTGGTGTAGTGAAACTCCAGCCTCAGTCTGTATTGTCTCTTGGGATCCCTTATGGCTCTTTGGAGGTGTCTGGCCTTCGCGTAATCACTGGCATTACCTGAGAGAAATGCAGTGGAGCAGGCATGCATCATGGATCGAACCTCACAATTTATCCAAGTCTTTTGGTTGGGGTATGTCCGGATCTGTATAGTGGGCACAATGTTGTTAGTGCAGGTGCTTATGTAGCTGGTTACTACTGAAGTGTACTCTAGTATGTTTTTCTCCCTTGTAGGGAAATTAACAAGATGGTGGTTTGTTGGAAGCACTTTCTGTAAATCACAGTGATTGAAGTCGCCTGCGACAATAAACACAGCAGCTGCATGTGTGATTTCTTGTGGGTTTATAGTGTCATACAGAATCTTAAGTGCTGCTGCAGAGTTTGCATGTGGCAAAATGTAAACAGCCAGGAGAAATACAGAAGTGAACTCTCTCAGCAGACAAAAGGACCCGCATTTTATAGAAAAAAAAAAGAAAAAGTTCTGCATCACTTCAGCAGTGTTGTCTGAGAGCCAAGTTCATGTGAAAATGAGCGCTCAGCAATGTCTAATTTCTTGCTGCAATATGATCCTGGTTCTAAGTTCTTCCAGCTTGTTTTTGAGGGATCGGACATTCACTAGCAGTAGGCTAGGGAGAGGCAGTCAGTTTCCCCTCGCCATTCACCTAGCATGTAGCCCATCTCTCTTGCCTCAACGCCGCTTGGATTGCTCTTTCCCCCGGCTGCGCCGATCACTCGATTCTGGTGTTGGTAGGCCTTGCTAGTGTGAGCTCAGACGCAGGAGGTAATCCAGATTCGACAGACTGAGAGTAAGTTCGTATGTTTGTTTTCCAATTTCCAGTAGCGTTTCTCTGTCGTATGTAATCAATGCAGATAATATATGTACATTTAAGGAGTTAAAAATGACTAAACAAACAAAAATAAACAACAAATAACAACGGCTGCAGGAGGAGTACACAGAAACATCTGCCATGGTGGGTGCCATCTTGGTACTACCATCTAACATAAGAACTAACTTAATAAAATTTTTAATGATAAAACCGGTGTTTATTCATTTTAAGAATAAAGATAGACATGTGAAGTGATCAGTGTGGAGCTGAACAAGTATTGCCCCACCCCCCATGGGAAAACAAGTGAACGCCTTTTCCTGCAGGCACTCATTCTGCCTCAGCTCCATCCAAGTGGAGGAGCAGCAGTTCACAGCTGTTCATATTGTTAGCTTTATGTACAGTTACATTTCTGTAGTTTAATAAAAGTGAAATGTTTAAAATGTGATGCAGTTAACATATACAGTTCAAGGGTAAGACAACTACTTAGCAACAAACTAGCAATTAGCCTTAATATTAGATTATCAATAATGAATTAAGCCGAATTAAGTACATGAATTAAGTACAGAATAGCTACCACTTTTTGGGTAAAATTTAAAACATTATGCTTGGCAAACAGTTCAAAGTTTAAGTCTTCCTGTGGTCTTTTTTATTTTACAACCATTTCCTGCTAAAGTATGTTAGCTTTCTAGCTAACATGCTACTTAACAGATTAGTTCAGTTTAGCACAGCTCGAATGAAATGGACATTTAATCTATTTTAGTGAGTTTTCATCTCTTTTAGTGTTTTTTTTTTAGTGGTTTTAATGACATCTTATTGGCTTTAAAATATAAGGTCTTGTTTGAAGTAAATAGCTTTAAATAACATGTTTCTATATTTTGGGCAATTTCTCAGTGAACATAATAAAAGCTTGATGCTAGCTGAAGCTCATTTGGCCAAATGCACAAAGTGGTGCCATCTTGCCTCAAAGTATATGTAACACACTCATGTGCTCAACACAAAACACTACTATGGATATCTCATTAGTAGGTTTATGCCTTTTGCATCGTCAGTGTTACACTGCAGCCGGTTGTAAAAGATTGTTGCAGTAATGTATACCTACTCAAATATACATAAATAAACACACAAATGCAATACAGTAACAAAAAACATTGTCATTTATTTCCAAAATGCAGTATTTTTGAACACTTTTGTATGTAACACTTTCCATACCCACCAGGAGAAAACCAGGAACAACATTCAGTAAAATAAAGGGTTTTCTGTACAAAATAAATAAATAAATAAATAAAGTGGCTCATTCGTTCAAAACTAAACACAAAAAGACAAAGACACATGCAAAATATAAGAAAAAAGAAATTAGGCTGCATCCTGCCTCCTCTTTTGGTCTGGCCAACATCACAAGCTATGTTCTCCCTGGCTAAACAGCGGGGAAAGAATCTTCTGGAGTGATGGATCCCACATCAACTTCACCACATGCAGCATCCACTGCCTGGAGAAGAGGTTGGGGATGGTGATCATACAAACTCTTCAATTGGGTTTAGAAATGGGGAATATGGCGGGAGATATAGAACAATAAATTGTAGGTGGTCAATGAACCAGTTGCAGACCAGAGCAGCCCAGTGGAAACATTGTCCCAGATGACAACATACCTGGGCTCTCTGGTCCACCCCTCTGCTCAGCTGGAATGAGGATGCCATGTAGTGTGTCCAGGAATGTGATGAGAAGGGCAGTGTTGTAGGGACCAAGGTTGGCATGGTGAAGGAGGTTGCCTTGCTGGCTAATGGCTGCCCACATGGTGATCTTCCCTCCACGCTGTCCAGGGACATTTACAATGGCACGGTGGCCAATAATGTTCCGTCCCTGTCCCCTTCTTTTGGCTAGATTGATGTCTAGATCGATGCCTCATTGATGTCTAGCTCCAAGACTCTGAAACAGACAAGACAATGTGTGAAATAGACCTAGAGCAGTCAATATGAGGTGAGACACAATACACTGGATTACAGTACTGCAATGTGTTTATACAGTGCTGTTATGATAGTAAATTCACAGTATACTTACTTGCACATATTCATAGCGCTGTTGTTTAACCCTCTCCATGTCATCCACCATGGCCTGGCCATCTCTCAGTTCTGCAGAAGATCCACAAATAAGATATGATTGGTTATAGTAAGCTAAAATAATCTTGTTTCATTCAATATGAGATGACAGTACTGTAATATTGGCCAACAATCACTGAGTAACATAGGCCTACTGATATGTCAGACTGCAGTATACTACAGTATACATACATAAAGAGCATAGTGTAGATGGTAGGTAAATTCCCAGTTCTCATTTCTGAATGTACGGGCAACCGTGTAGCAGCTCATTTTTGGCTGAAATCTCTGCCCAGCCTCCCTCATACTCAATAAATGATTAAGCACATGGTCAATCAATGTGGCCCTGATCTCATCTGAGACAACTGTCCTCTTCCTCGTCCTCTTCCTCGTCCTCCTCTTACTCTCCCTTCTTCACCTCTAGCTCACTGACTTCCATTTTCCTCCAAAACAGGAGAGCTCACCTGTGGCCTTTTATAGTGCTAAAGCTCTGATTTCTAATGAACAATTCAGCAACTATTCTTTACATCTGTGAGGAGTGGGTATTGCCAGTTGGTGTATAGAGCTTGGCATTGTGATTGTCGTTGCTTTCCAAAGGGACTAAAGAGAGTTTAATTTTGAATGTTGTGCCTAATGTAGAGAACTGTGTGTAAAGCAGGAATTGTGGTTGCAATTTTGTAGACTTGGTTTAGGGATTTGGTTACATGAGTTTCAGGTTTCGGTGATTTATAGGAAAAGAGAACATATATTACAGTTTTTCCTAATTGTTTACATGCTAAAATTGGAACTAGAAACACAATCACCAAAACCTGAAACTCATGATGTAACCAAATCCCTAAACCAAGTCTTTGCAACCACAATTTACCACTACTTTACACTCAGTTTTCAATTCTATATCACGCTTTTTGCAAAACACTATATATGGTATTCGGAAAACATAGGAATGGCACAAATGGTAATCGGGAAGATATGTAAATGCGGCACAAATGGTATTCGGGAAGACATAGGAATGCGTGCAAATGGTGAGAGGCTTTATCTGCCCATAACCTGTTGAAACTGGTTTCGTGCATTGGCGGGAGAGTTTAACAAAGGGAGAAGAGTGTAACCTAAAATACCAATATATACCAATTCCCTCATAGATCCCAATGGGACCTGCACACACTCTTCCCTTGAGTAACACACAAGCGGCGAGGAACCCCCCAGGGATCCATGAGCCTACGACAGCTGCCTGAAAGGGCCGCGCATTTACAGGGCCAAGGAACCCAGGACAGCTCCCACCACTCACATGATCCCTCCAGACAGGGCATGAGTCATTGCTTGATACTTGTATGTGTTCTCAAGGCTAATACAAGAAAAAATATGTGTATGTGTTAAGGTGAGATGAGAAGAGGCCCCCTAAGGGCTGCTTTATTGTGAATTTTCTCCTTTCTCGGGTGAGCTTGTTCTGGTCAGGCACCGTTTCATTCTACTGGCGTGAATCCACTGGGGTTGAGAGTCATTGAGTACGACCGTGCAAGTGACAGCTATCACCATTGTGGGAGGTCCAAAGGTGGCTTCTCCAACCTTCCTGGTGTTGAGGCTTTTCACCAGTACTGCATCACCTGGAAGAAAGGGATGAGTAGGTTTCTCTGCACTTAGAGGCTTCTCTTCTTTGCAGAACTGCTCAAGTTGAGTTAAATTTGATGGTGACCATTTGTGGACTTCAGTCTTCAAGCCATTCAACAGATTTTCAGTGGGGGTTAAGTCTGGGCTCTAACTAGGCCATGCAAGGACATTCAACTTTTTCTCCTTCAACCACTGTGGGGTCAGTTTTGCTGTGTGCTTTGGGTCATTGTCATGATGGAAGGCAAACCTTCTTCCCATTGACAACTTTCTGGCAGAGGGCAGCAGATTGTCCTCAAGAATTTGACGGTATTTTCTTTCTATCCTGACAAGTGCTCCAGTCCCTGCTGCAGAGAAACACCCCCATAACAGGATATTACCACCTCCATGCTTTACTGTAGGAATGGTGTTATTTGGATGGTGAGCTGTATTGGATTTCCACCAGACATATCATTTGGTGTTGAGGCCAAATAATTCAATTTTAGTCTCATCTGACCATAACACCTTTTTCCATGTGGCCTCAGAATCTTCAAGGTGCATTCATGTGGCCTTTCTTGAGGAGTGGCTTTTTTCTTGCAACCCTCCCATACAAGACACATTTGTGGAGAATTTGTGATATTGTTGTCACATGCACACAATGACCACTCTTTGTCATAAATTCCTGCAACTGCTTCAGAGTTGCTGTAGGCCTCTTGGTAGCTTCTCTGACCAGTTTCCTCCTGGCTCTTTCATCCAGTTTGGAGCGACGTCCTGATCCAAGGAGGGTCTGTGCTGTACCAAATACCTTCCACTTCTTAATAATAGACTTCACTGTACTTCTAGGCATTGATAAATCCTTTGAAATTGTTTTGTATCCATCTCCTGACTTGTGCCTGTCCACAACTTTATCCCGGAGATCTTTTGACAGTGCCTTGCCACCCATAGTTGATTGTTTGCTTCAGTTGCACTACAAAATGCTCCAGGAAAGCTCTTTTCATGCTGAGCTAATCAAAATGACCACAGCTGATCACAGTTGAAAGTCAAATGGCTTTGTGTGCCATTGAGAAGGTGATTAGCTACACCTTATTGAGTTTACAAGTCATTTTTAGGAGGGGGTGATCCTTTTTCCAACTCAGTGATTCTGGTGTTATATCTTTCACTTGGATTGCACTGAGTAAATACAGCTGGATAAAACAAAAACTGTGTCTGTCTTCATGTCAGGCTGAAAAGCAACAAAATGTGATTATTTCAAAGAGCGGTGATTCTTTTCTATACCCATTGTACTTTAGGTTTCGTACTGGTGGCAGGTGTGTGAAGTCAATCTGTAGGTTCTGAAAGGGTGGGTCATGTTTAGCAGTTTTGCCTTGAACATTGGCTCTGGCACAAATTAAACAGGCATCCAGGAAAAGTTTCACGGTTTTTACAACAATTGGGATACAAAATTGTTCAGTAACGCTTCTGCTCACCCTCCTTTGTGCGACATGAGAAAAACTGTGAAAATGGCACACAAGGAAAGGAAGAACAGAGTGTGGAAGTTCCCCATGTCCCGGCAGGCAGCAAATAATGCCACCCGGCCTGGGTGTACAACCCTCCGTGTGCCAAAAGGATGTCAACCTGTGTACCAGAGGTCTTGAAAAACATGATATCAATATCACAGGGAGTGTATGCATGCAAGAAAAATGAAAACACAGTGGCATCATAGACATGAGGAGAGGGTGGGTCCTCTTTGGCATCCCACTTAGCCACCTCGTCCGCCATACAATTACCCCTAGCGGAGTCTGAATCACTAGGGTCATGACCACGAACCATAACAACAGCGATTTGCTTGGGAAGTAGAGAGGCTTCCAAGAGGTCAGAGACCACTGTAACATGTGAAATAGGTTTACCATCGGTAACTTTAAAGCCACGTGCATGCCATGTTTTAGCAAAATCATGGGCCACTCCAAATGCATATCTAGAAACAGTGTAAATAGTCACCACTCGATCACGAAAGAGATGACATGCTCTTGCAAGGGAGACCAGCTCTGCAACCTGGGCAGATTTAAAAGAAACTGAGTGAGCCTCATGAACAATATTGGGTAACGAACAAACCGCTGAACCACATAAGGTGGTGTTGTAACTGAGGGACACCCCAATATAACTTTACTTTTAGAACTTTCCGTGTGGGTCGTGTGGAGTTTTTAACTTTCAATTTGCCTTTGTTCTTATAATCATGCTGCTTGTCCCAATTAGGTTTCTGGTCCAGCCATTTATTTAGAGTGCAGGTCAAGTAATCATAATCCCACTGAGAGTCCCCATACTGTTCATTTACAACCTCAATTCCAAAAAAATTGGGACGCTGTGTAAAATGTAAATAAAAACAGAATGCAATGATTTGCAGATCTCATAAACCCATGTTATTCACAATATAACATAGAAAACATCAAATGTTTAAACTGAGAAAATAAAAAAAAGGTAATTTTTAATTTGATGGCCGCAACACATCTCAAAAAAGTTGGAACGGGGAAACAAAAGGCTGGAAAAGTAAGTATTACTAAAAAGAAACAGCTGGAGGTTAATTGGCAACAGGTCAGTAACATGATTGGGTATAAAAAGAGTATCTCAGAGAGGCAGAGTCTTTCAGAAGTATAGATGGGCAGAGGTTCACCAATGTGCGAAAAACTGCGTCTACAATTTGTAGAACAATTTCAGAATAATGTTCCTCAACGTAAAATTAAAGTAACACTTACTTTTCCAGCCCTTTGTTGCCCCATCCCAACTTTTTTGAGGTGTTGTGGCCATCAAATTCAAAATTACCTTATTTTTTTCTTAAAATGGTACATTTACTCCATTTAAACATGTTTTCTATGTTCTATTGTGAATAACATATGGGTTTATGAGATTTGCAAGTCATTGCATTCTGTTTTTATTTTACACAGCATCCCAATTTTTTGGAATTGGGGTTGTACTATAAGTTACCTGTATTTAAATCATCCTCATTAAAGGATCCCTCTCTAGGATAAGGATGTCATTGAACAGAACCTGTAGTCCATCCTGCCAAATTGTAAACAAAAGGTTGTACAAAGATACCAAATCCCCAATTGTGCATCCAGTCATTAGGAGTAATCCCTGCTTTAGACTGACCACACAGCGGCGTTGTGATAAAATATGCTCAAACAGCAAGAGGATCTGAGACAAAGAAAGTAATAGGGCACGCGACCAAGATGGACTCGGTTTGTCCTCCTATTTCAAAATTCTTTGAAAACAGTTACTTCCAACTGCTTCCATAGAACAATATTTAAAACCAATAAAACCAATATTTATGCAATGCATGTAGTACAATTGGGATAATACAGCCGGGGGAAACACTACCAATGGCAGCCAGGGCCTTTTTCACAGTACAGCCGGGGGAAACACTACTACGGCGGCCGGAGCCTTTTCATGTTCAAATTCAACTAACAGTTACTTCCAATTGCTTCCATAGAACACCATGGAATATTTGTGCAACGCATGTAGTCCAATTGGGATATGTGAGATATCTACTTCAAGGCAGAACAAACAAATTAAAATTATTCTTACCTCTCAGTAGATATCCCAGAGGAGCCCCCAGAAAACAGTTAGAAATCTGGCCTTCGGTTTGAGATTTTTAAGAAAAAAGAAAGCTAAAGTACACGAGAGAAGAAGGTGCCCTCGCCCTGCTACACACTTCCTGTATCAAGCACTTGGGAGAGTTGCCAAATGACACACAGACACACAAAATTCAGATGGCAAGGTCTCTCTTTATTCAAAGAAAAACAGTGTATATATCGTGCTTGACACACAACAGAGACAATGGGTTAACTATTGATTGGCTAGGCAGAAGGGCATATTTGCATAAAACAAGAATCATATCAGTGTAAGAAAGGAACAACTCCATATGCGCAAATGGTGAGAGACTTTATCTGCACATAACCGTTTGAAACTGGTTTCGTGCAATGGCAGGAGAGTTTAACAAAGGGAGAAGAGTGTAACCTAAAATAAACTTATATATACAGGTGCATCTCAATAAATTAGAATGTCATGGAAAAGTTCGTTTATTTCAGTAATTCAACTCAAATAAATAAACTCAAATAAATTCAATGCCACAGACTGAAGTAGTTTAAGTCTTTGGTTCTTTTAATTGTGATGATTTTGGCTCACATTTAACAAAAACCCACCAATTCACTATCTCAACAAATTAGAATACTTCATAAGACCAATAAAAAAAACATTTTTAGTGAATTGTTGGCCTTCTGGAAAGTATGTTCATTTACTGTACATGTACTCAATACTTGGTAGGGGCTCCTTTTGCTTTAATTGCTGCCTCAATTCAGCATGGCATGGAGGTGATCAGTTTGTGGCACTGCTGAGGTGGTATGGAAGCCCAGGTTTCTTTGACAGTGGCCTTCAGCTCATCTGCATTTTTTGGTCTCTTGTTTCTCATTTTCCTCTTGACAATACCCCATAGATTCTCTATGGGGTTCAGGTCTGGTGAGTTTGCTGGCCAGTCAAGCACACCAACACCATGGTCATTTAACCAACTTTTGGTGCTTTTGGCAGAGTGGGCAGGTGCCAAATCCTGCTGGAAAATGAAATCAGCATCTTCAAAATGCTGGTCAGCTGAAGGAAGCATGAAGTGCTCCAAAATATCTTGGTAAACGGGTACAGTGACTTTGGTTTTCAAAAAACACAATGGACCAACACCAGCAGATGACATTGTACCCCAAATCATCACAGACTGTGGAAACTTAACACTGGACTTCAAGCAACTTGGGCTATGAGCTTCTCCACCCTTCCTCCAGACTCTAGGACCTTGGTTTCCAAATGAAATACAAAACTTGCTCTCATCTGAAAAGAGGACTTTGGACCACTGGGCAACAGTCCAGTTCTTCTTCTCCTTAGCCCAGGTAAGATGCCTCTGACGTTGTCTGTGGTTCAGGAGTGGCTTAACAAGAGGAATACGACAACTGTAGCCAAATTCCTTGGCACGTCTGTGTGTGGTGGCTCTTGATGCCTTGACCCCAGCCTCAGTCCATTCCTTGTGAAGTTCACTCAAATTCTTGAATCGATTTTGCTTGACAATCCTCATAAGGCTGCGGTTCTCTCGGTTGGTTGTGCATCTTTTTCTTCCACAATTTTTCCTTCCACTCAACTTTCTGTTAACATGCTTGGATACAGCACTCTGTGAGCAGCCAGCTTCTTTGGCAATGAATGTTTGTGGCTTACCTAGTGAACCAAACTGAGAGACCATTTTGAAGGCTCAGGAAACCTTTGCAGGTGTTTTGAGTTGATTAGCTGATTGGCATGTCACCATATTCTAATTTGTTGAGATAGTGAATTGGTGGGTTTTTGTTAAATGTGAGCCAAAATCATCACAATTAAAAGAACCAAAGACTTAAACTACTTCAGTCTGTGGCATTGAATTTATTTAATACACGAGTTTCATTACTGAAATAAATGAACTTTTCCATGACATTCTAATTTATTGAGATGCACCTGTATATATATATATATATGTGTGTATATATATATATATATATATATATATATATATATATATATATATATATATATATATATATATATAAAATCATCATTAGTAAACTACAGCAGTTTATCTTTAAAAAGAAAACAATAAAAATTCATTAAATTGTTTAAACTTCCAAAATACCTTCTTAATTGTATAAAACATTGCTTTCATATTCACATGAAGCAAAACAGTACAATAGTGGTTACTACTATTGAGTGTAACTGTAAAATGTATGGTAGCCTATAAGCTACAGCTATGCAAACCAGTCACCAGTAGTAAGACTCGGAAGGCCAGATTGGAATTTGCAAAGAAATACAGAGATAAACCACAAAAGCTGTGGAACCAAGATTAACCTCACCAAAGTGATGGAATGTCCAAAGTGTGGAGAAAGAAAGGATCTGCTCATGATACAAAAATATACAAGCTAGTGGAGGTCGTGTCATGCCTTGGGTTTGCATGGCTGCTTCTGGAATGGGCGCAGTAATCTTTATTGATGATGAAACTCATAATGGTAGCAGCAGAATGAATTCAGCAGTCTCCAGAACCATTCTGACTGCCAATTTACAAAGAAACCTGCATCCAATCTAACTGTGAGGAACTTCATCATGCAGCAAGACTTCTTTTCCTTTCGGCTGTTCCCTTCAGGGGTCGCCACAGCGAATCATCTGCCTCCATCTAGCCCTATCCCCTGCGTCCTCTTCTCTTCGACTACCTTCATGTCCTCCTTCACTACATCCATAAACCTCCTCTTTGGTCGTCCTCTCGGCCTCCTGCCTGGCAGCTCTAACCTCAGCATCCTTTTAACGATACATTCACTCTCCCTCCTCTGAACATGTCCAAACCATCTCAACCTGGCCTCTCTAACTTTGTCTCCAAAACATCTCACATGTGCTGTCCCCCTGATGTACTCATTCCTGATCCTATCCATCCTCGTCACTCCCAAAGAGAACCTCAACATCTTTAGCTCTGCTACCTCTAACTCTTCCTCCTGTCTTTTCCTCAGTGCAACTGTCTCCAAACCATACAACATCGCTGGTCTCACTACTGTCCTGTACACCTTTCCTTTCATTCTTGCTGGTAATCTTTTATCACACAACAGACCTGACACTTTTCTCCACCCATTCCAACCTGCCTGCACACGCTTCTTTACCTCTTTTCCACACTCCCTGTTGCTCTGGACTGTTGACCCTAAGTACTTCTGCACCTTCTTTATCTCTTCTCCCTGTAACCTCACTGTTCCACTTGGATCCCTCTCATTCACACACATGTATTCTGTCTTGCTGCGACTAACCTTCATTCCTCTTCTCTCCAGAGCACACCTCCACCTCTCTAGACTTTCCTCCACCTGCTCCCTGCTCTCACTACAGATCACAATGTCATCTGCAAACATCATAGTCCATGGAGATTCCTGTCTGACCTCATCTGTCAGCCTGTTCATCACCACCGCAAACAAGAAGGGGCTGAGAGCCGATCCTTGATGTAGTCCCACCTTCACCGTGAACTCCTCTGTCACACCTACCGCACACCTTACCATTGTCCTACTGCTCTCATACATATCCTGCACCACTCTAACATACTTCTCTGCCACTCCAGACCTCCTCATACAATACCACAGCTCCTCTCTTGGCACCCTGTCATACACTTTCTCTAAATCTACAAAGACACAATGCAGCTCTTTCTGACCCTCTCTGTACTTCTCCATCAACATTCTCAAAGCAAATAGTGCATCTGTAGTGCTCTTTCGTCGCATGAAACCATACTGCTGCTCACAAATGCTCACTTCTCCCCTTAGCCTTGCTTCCACTACTCTTTCCCACAACTTCATTGTATGGCTCATCAGCTTAATACCTCTGTAGTTTCCACAACTCTGCACATCTCCCTTGTTCTTAAAAATCGGCACCAAAACACTTCTCCATTCCTCAGGCATCCTCTCACTCTCTAAGACCTCATTGAACAACCTAGTTAAAAACTCTACTGCCATCTCTCCTAGACACTTCCATACCTCCACTGGTATGTCATCAGGACCAACGGCCTTTCCTCTCTGCATCCTCTTCAAAGCTCTCCTAACTTCACCCTTGCTAATCCTTTCTACTTCCTGCTCAACAATATTTGCCTCTACTACTCTTCTCTCTCTGTCATTTTCCTCATTCATCAGTTCCTCAAAGTACTCCTTCCATCTTTCCCTCACCCTCCTGTCACCTGTCAACACATTTCCATCTCTATCTTTAATCACTCTAACCTGCTGCACATCCTTACCATCTCTATCCCTCTGCCTTGCCAACCAATACAAATCCCTCTCACCTTCCTTACTATCTAACCTTGCATGCATGTCCTCATAAGCTTTCTCTTTGGCCTTTGCCTCCTCTATCTTAACCTCACGCTGCATCTCCCTATATTCCTGTCTACTTTCCTCCGTCCTCTCACTGTCCCACTTCATCCTAGCTAACCTCTTCTTCTGGATACTCTCCTGAACTTCCTCATTCCACCACCAAGTCTCCTTGTCTTCTTTCCTCCTTCCAGATGACACACCTAGCACCTTCCTACCTGTCTCCCTGATCACTTTGGCTGTAGTAGTCCAGTCATCTGGAAGCACCTCCTGACCACCTAAAGCCTGTCTCAACTCCTCCCTGAAAACCGCACAGCATTCTTCCTTTTCCAACTTCCACCACTTTGTCTTCTGCTCTGCCTTTGCTCTCTTTATCTGCCTCACCACCAGAGTCATCTTACACACCACCATCCTATGCTGTCTAGCTACACTCTCTCCTACCACTACTTTGCAATCGCTAATCTCCATCAGATTACAGTGTCTACATAAGATATAGTCCACCTGTGTGCTCCTGTCACCACTCTTATATGTCACCCTGTGTTCCTGCCTTTTCTGAAAGTACGTGTTCACCACAGCCATCTCCATACTTTTAGCAAAGTCTACCAACCTCTGTCCTTCTGGGTTCCTTACCTGAAGACCAAACCTGCCCATCACTTCCTCATCCCCACTATTCCCTTCACCAACATGTCCATTAAAGTCTGTCCCTATCACCACTCTCTCACATCTGGGAACACTCTGCATCACTTCCTCAAGCTCGCTCCAAAATCTGTCTTTCTCCTCTTGCTCACAACCTACTTGTGGAGCGTAAGCACTAACAACATTCAACATCACACCTTCAATTTCCAGCTTCAGACACATCAACCTATCTGACACCCTCTTTACCTCCAGAACATTCTTCACAAACTTCTCCTTCAGGATCACTCCTACTCCATTTCTCTTCCTGTCCACCCAATGATAAAACAGTTTAAACCCTGCTCCAATGCTTCTAGCCTTGCTCCCTTTCCCCCTGGTCTCCTGGACACACAGAATGTCGACTTTCCTCCTCTGCATCATATCTACCAGCTCTCTGCCTTTACCTGTCATCGTACCAACATTCAAAGTCCCTACTTTCAGTCCTAAACTCCTGCCTTTCCTCTTCTCTCTCTGCCTATGGACACGCCTTCCTCCTCTAACACACCTTCCTCCTCTCCTTCTTCGACCAACAGTAGCCCAATTTCCACCAGTGCCCTGTAGGTCAACGGCACCAATGGCGGTCGTTGTTAACCCGGGCCCCGACCGATCCGGTATGGAAGTCATGTTAGTGATTCGCATATTGAATTTGGCAAAAGTTTTACATCGGATGCCCTTCCTGACACAACCCTCTCTACAGCCATGGCCAGAAAGTTTTGAGAATGACACAAATATTAATTTTTACAAAGTCTGCTGCCTCAGTTGTTATGATGGCAATTTGCATATACTCCAGAATGTTATGAAGAGTGATCAGATGAATTGCAATTCTCTCTTTGCCATGAAAATGAACTTAATCCCAAAAAAACATGTCCACTGCATTTCAGCCCTTCTACAAAAGGACCAGCTGACATCATGTCAGTGATTCTCTCGTTAACACAGGTGAGAGTGTTAACAAGGACAAGGCTGGAGATCACTCTGTCATGCTGATTAAGTTAGAATAACAGACTGGAAGCTTTAAAAGGAGGGTGGTGCTTGAAATTATTGTTCTTCCTCTGTTAACTATGGTTACCTGCAAGGAAACACGTGCAGCCATCATTGCTTTGCACAAAAAGGGATTCACAGGCAAGGATATTGCTGCTAGTAAGATTGCACCTAAATCAACCATTTATCGGATCATCAAGACCTTCAAGGAGAGAGGTTCAACTGTTGTGAAGAAGGCTTCAGGGTGCCCAAGAAAGTCCAGCAAGCGCCAGGACCTTCTCCTAAAGTTGATTCAGCTGCGGGATCGGGGCACCACCAGTGCAGAGCTTGCTCAGGAATGGCAGCAGGCAGGTGTGAGTGCATCTGCACGCACAGTAAGGCGAAGACTTTTGGAGGATGGCCTGGTGTCAAGAAGGGCAGCAAAGAAGCCACTTCTCTCCAGGAAAAACATCAGGGACAGACTGGTATTCTGCAAAAAGTACAGGGATTGGACTGCTGAGGACTGCGGTAATGTCATTTTCTCTGATGAATCCCCTTTCCAATTGTTTGGGGCATCTGGAAAAAAGCTTGTCCGGAGAAGAAAAGGTGAGCGCTACCATCAGTCCTGTGTCATGCCAACAGTAAAGCATCCTGAGACCACTCATGTGTGGGGTTGCTTTTCAGCCAAGGGAGTGGGCTCACTCACAATTTTGCCTAAGAACACAGCCATGAATAAAGAATGGTACAAAAACATCCTCAGAGAGCAACTTCTCCCAACCATCCAAGAACAGTTTGGTGATGAACAATGCCTTTTCCAGCATGATGGGGCACCTTGCCACAAGGCAAAAGTGATAACGAAGTGGCTCGGGGAACAAAACATCGACATTTTGGGTCCATGGCCAGGAAACTCCCCAGACCTTAATCCCATTGAGAATTTGTGGTCAATCCTCAAGAGGCGGGTGGACAAACAAAAACCCACAAACTCTGACAAACTCCAAGCATTGATTATGCAAGAAAGGGCTGCCATCAGTCAGGATATGGCCCAGAAGTTGATTGACAGCATGCCAAGGCGAATTGCAGAGATCTTGAAAAAGAAGGGTCAATACTGCAAATATTGACTCTTTGCATAAACTTCATGTAATTGTCAACAAAAGCCATTGACACTTATGAAATGCTTGTGATTATACTTCAGTAACAGTTAGTAACATCTGACAAAAAGATATAAAAACACTGAAGCAGCAGACTTTGTGAAAATTAATATTTGTGTCATTCTCAAAACTTTTGGCCACGGCTGTATTTATCCGGGCTTGGGACCGGCACAAAAAGGACACTGGCTTGTGACCTCCTGTGGCTAGATTTGCAGCAAGACAATGACACAAAACACACTGCCAACACTACAAAGGATTTCATCAAGGGAAAATTAGACTGGCCAAGTCTAGACAAGACCTTACACCAATTAATTTTGTATATAGCATTAGTTAATTGTATCAGCTTATTATGTTTTTAGAATTCCTGAGCTCATTTTGTTGACCAGGAAATAAGTTATACCTCTGAGTGTATGCTAGACACCATATGGAAAGCAGGACAGAGCTTCTGTAATGGCCTTTTACATAATACCCCCAACCCCTCAACGGTTGGCTCGCAAAGCCAAACTCTCTCTGTGGTAGGGTCTTCCCCTGGTTCTATGTGGTGGGCAGTCAGGATGTTCTCTGTGGAACTCGGAGATCGGTGACAGATCTAAGATTTCTTTGGCAGGGACCCAACTCCACCTGTTAGTACATTACATTACCCTGCCTCTTGGAGTCAAGGAGTGTCTTGACAGAGTCAGCTGGTGTGGGATCATTTCCTTGAGAATGCTGGGCATCGTCCATACTCTCCCACTGTACTGGAGCTGCAAAACAGGACTCAGGGACGATGGTTTCAGGAGCTAGTTGAGAATGAGGAGTTTCAAAGACCCAGGATAGTCCATTCACTTTACCAGTTTTGGACCCACATCTGTATATTAGCATGAAATTGAAGTGGGTAAAGAATAGTGGCTGGCTTGGCATTGGTTTAACTTTCTTGCAGACTTGACATTTTCATGGTTTTTATGTTTTGTTATGATAATGAAGGGGGAAATTTGTGCCCTCAAATCAATGTCACCACTCTTCTAGGGCAGTCTTGATGGCAAGGAGCTCATGGTTTCCCATATTTCCTGGAGTAGAAAGCACAAGGGTATAGTTTAGTTTGGTTATCTTGTTGCTGAGAGATGACCAGCCCACCTCCGCTCTCGGTCAGGGTCTGGGTGACATAGGATTGGTACTGTCATGTATCTCTCTTTCAAGATGTTGACTGCTTGTGCTTCCAGCTTACACTTAAATGTTTCCAGTCTCCCTTTTAGCAGAGATGTCAAGGGGGCAGCCACGCTGCTAAAACTTCTGATGAATTGTCAATAAAAGTTGGCAAAACCAAGGAAGCATTATAGTTCCTTTGGTTTTGGGCCAAGATGTTACTGCTTCCACTTTACTCTGATCCATCTCCACTCCTCTCTCACTCAGGACTTGACTGAGGACTTGTGAAACTCACTTTTCAAGTTTGACATAGCTTGTGAGATATGATCTGCTTCAGACTTTGAGTAATTTAAGATGTCATCTAAGTAGGTAGTCACACAGGAATTCAGGAACTTGTAATGCTTGGGTGTTAAAGGGTTGCCCAGAGACTGAAAATAAGGGTGAAATGGCAGAGTGTGGGGAAACCAGTGAGCCGTTGGCATATCCACACATTTAATGAATGGTCCACAAACGGCACACTCTCTACATACATGAAAGAGAGTGAGAGTACAAAGGAAAACACTCTGAAGTATTACAACAAAAATAAGAAAATAAAAGTGTTTACAGATGTAGTCTATGGTAAAGCAGTCACCTTCCGTTACCCACACATAACTCGTCACACACGCCTGTTTTGGGTTTTTTTTTTTTTAGACGTAGAACACTAGAACAAATAATAGGATAACAGACCTTTTTCCTTTACTAAACATAGAAAACACATAACATTCCATGCTTTATAGTCTTCAATATGAACTTATTAACATATGAACATATTAATACTTTCATTTAAGGTCTAATTTTTCAGTGTGGTATGTGTTCGTCCACCTATTAGTTGACCATCCTGCGGTGATTCTGGGGGCAAGCCTAGGCCTCAGATTATAGTGATTATTGTCAAGGCTACAGTCACTAACAGTCAGGTCAATGTCAACCTGTTGGTCAATAAAACAATCAGTAATCTCAACATAGTCTGACAGATCAAAGTCATTGTCAACCTCAGAAAGTCTGTAGTCTTTCTCAGCTTCCATCCCCGTGGAGCTTGTGACAGCAAAGGTTGTCAAAATCTTGTAAGCAGAGAAATCACCTAGCCAGCCGGCCTGTGACGTTTGGACAGGACATGAGCCACCTCAGGCTACTGTGATCAGAGAAAATTGTCACATGAAGACCTTCAATATACAGCCTGAAGTGTTTGAGGGCCCAGCTGATGGCCCGACAATCTTTTTCTGGAGTAGAATATGGCTTTTCTGATTTGTGCAGGGCATGACTCTCACAACATCTCTACCCTCTTTGTCAACGTGCATCAGGGCAGCACCAAGTCCCATGTCACATGTGTCAGTATGAATAAAGAAAGGCAGAGAGAATTGTGGGAATCTCAAGACAGGTGCAGAAGTCAGCTTGTCAGCAAATCCATAGCGGCTTGACAGTCATGTGTCCACACAAAAGGAACCTCTGCCTTGATAAGTGCAAACAGTGGCTCTGTGTGTCGGGCATACTCATGAATAAAACATCCAAGAGACTCATCAATTCTTGGGAGTGGGTATGAGTCCTTCACAGTTTGAACAATTATGATGGGAGCAGCCCATGGGCCTGAAACAGGTTCAGTTATGCCATCTTAACATGGCTCAAATTTGCTCCTCTATTAACTCCTTTTTTGCAGGAGAGGTGCAATAAGGGGCTAGATGGAGTGTCTATCTTGTGTTCAACAAAAGATGTATGGCCCAAATGTCCATCAAACAAGTCAGTGAAAATCTCCAAAACCTCAGCCAGCTTACTTTTTGCATCATCTCTTAGACAAGCCTCTGCAAGCCTATGCTCTCTCTTCCTTTCTTAATTTGACTTTTTCTTCACTTTTTAAATTTTTTATTATGTTTTATTATTTTAGCACCGCTGCAATAGATTGTACTTTGTCATATTTATTGTGTAAGTAGGATTACCTACTTACACAATAGCTCCTACAGTACCAGAATCGACCAGTTGCATGTCTGAAAGAGCTCCCGGTGGAGTTAAGGATACGGAGGCAAGGAACTTGAGCCGGGGTGATGGTGAGAAACAAGAAGATGGAGAGGAGGTGGAGATACAAGCCTTGTCTTCCCTCGGTTGTCATGGGGAATGTATGCTTGCTGACTAACAAGATGAATGAACTCTCGGCCCTGGTTAGCAAACACTGGCAGTATCGGGAGTGCAGCATGTTATGCCTGAGACATGAGACATACTGAACTTTTGGTGACTTTTTTAAAAAAAATTTTTTATTTTTACCTTAGCTAATTTCCATAGAAGAGAGTCACCAGTACTGCCCCGCGAGGTCCTGCTTTCCCGCTGCAGACACACCTCTCTCTGTGGCTACTCTGTTCAGTGAGTGTCAGAGAGGAGCAGCACATTCATTCACTTATAACTTTCTCTCTGAGTGATCATTTTACATACAGTATAGCTGAAATCACAGCACAGCTGTTTTCTTTAACTTATGTGTATGTTGATTTTGTCAGAGAACATTGTGGTTATAAAATCAGGATTTTAGCAGTGCAGAGCAGCAGCTTGGAAATGGCTTGGAAGTGACTGCTAGTTAACATGTAGTCTTAATGGGCCGTGTTTCAATGCCTATTTCATACTCGTTATGACAGCAGAAACAGAAAAATATGTCAATGAGAACAGCTTTATTGGGAATTCAGCTGTATTAAAATACAGTATGTGAGCAAGGAGGGTAGGAGATAAGCAAACAGATGTAAAGGGCTCACACTAGGCAGAATGCAAATACGATGCAATGATGTAATGAATATGCTAATTATCTCATGACATCATCTAGCAACATTTAGCAACTTTCCAATGTATGTTGTTGGCAACAGTGCTCCTGTCACTCACCTTAACGTTATGGTGTAGACGAAGCAATGCCTGGGAAATGGAAATTTAATCCAGCGTGGCTGGAAAAGGCTCCATATATATGGTTGTGTTGTATTATTATTATTTTTTTTTTTTTCTTTAAAAAGAAGAAATAAACAATATGTTTGAATGACATCTCTTGTATAGTCCTTTGTATAGTCCATGAAAACAAAAAAATAGTCCTTGAAAGTCCTGGAATTTCATAATGAAGCATCTGGACGAATCCTGTAAAATTAGCCATGCTTGATTGTAAACGAGCTAATGTTCCCAATTTCATTATATTTTTTGGAGTTCATTTCCAAATTCAGTTATTTATTCCTAATGTTGTGTTCATTCTTAGTATGCCGAGGACAATTTCCATTTGCATGATTTCATTGCTCTAGGGAACAATAGATGAAATATGTGGCAGATTGAATTAGTTGCTTGCCAATTGTATGATTGTTCTTGAGTTTTTGCAATAGCCAGTTATTCATTCTCATTAATAAAGTATTGAGAGGAAAATCTGGTTTGTCTGTTTTCATTTATATCTACAGTTGCAATCAAAATTATTCAACCCCCATTGCAAATCAGGTTTATTGTCAAAATATACAGACTTTCAGCTGTTTGCAATGAACAAATCAAACAAAAGCAATTGAAATAGCTCAACACAATGAATGCTTCAAGTGGTTTCCCCAAATTCAGCTGAAAATGCAACTTATAATGACTTCTCCAGTCTTAAAATTATTCAACCCCCTGAATAGAATCCCTCAGAACAGCACAAATATGCAAAACAAGAGTTGTCTCAAGCACCCCTGATGCAGCTAATCAAGGGCACCAGGTGTGCTTGAGCTGGAACACATGAAATACTTAAACTGGCTAAGGGTTTTTTGAGTGTCACGTTTGACTGCATGTTTGAAATATGGCTAAGTCATTCACAAACAAGGAACAGGATACAAAAAGATAGCGAAGGCACTGAATGTTCCTAGAGACACTGTTGGAAGCATAGTTTGCAAGTTCAAAGTTAACGGAACAGTGGTTGCACTACCTCGACGGGGCAGAAAAAGGAAGCTATCAACAGCTGCAACCAGATTTCTGAGAAGGCAGGTTGTGAAAAACCCTCGAGTGACTGCAAAAGATCTGCAGCAAGACTTGGTGGCAACAGGCACTGAGGTTTCAGTGAACACAGTATGGCGCGTACTAAACACAGAAGGTTTCCATGCCAGAACTCCAAGACATACACCACTATTGACCCAAAAGCACAAGAAAAGTCAGCTCCAATATGCTCAAAATCATATAAATAAGCCACAGAAGTTTTGGGATTCTGTTCTGTGGAACTTTTCAGCACGATGGATCAGCGGTATGTCTGGAGAAAGAAGAATGAAGCATATGCTGAAAAGAACACTCTGTCCACAATCAAGCATGGCGGTGGCTTGGTGATGCTCTGGGGCTGCTTTGCATCCTCTGGCACTGGAAACCTGCAGTGTGTGGAAGGCAAGATGGATTAATTGAAGTATCAGGAAATCCTAGGAGAACACGTCATGCCATCTGTGAGGAAGCAAAAGTGACCTTCCAACAGGACATTGATCACAAGCATAGCTCAAATTCCACCAAGGCTTGGTTGCAGAAGTAGTGCTGGAAGATTCGACAGTGGCCATCAGTCACCTGACTTGAACCCCATAGAAAATCTCTGGTGGGATTTGAAGAAGGTGGTTGCAGCACACAAACCCAAGAATATTACTGAACTGGAGGCCATTACTCATGAGGAATGGGCTAAGATTCCTCAGGAATGCTGCCAGAAGCTGGTGTCTGGCTATGCATCTCATTTGCAGCAGGTCATAACAGCAAAAGGGTGCTATACTAAGTACTAAAGATGCTTGCCATGAAGGGGTTGAATAATTTTGAAACTGGAGAAGTCATAAGTTGCATTTTCAGTTGAATTTAGGGAAACCACTTGAGGCATTCATTGTGTTGAACTATTTCAATTGCTTTTGTTTGATTTGTTCATTGCAAACAGCTGAAAGTCTGTAAATTTGACAATAAACCTGATTTGTAATGGGGGCTGAATAATTTTGATTGCAACTGTATGTATTTCTGTAAATTTGGTTCATTTTGTAGATTTGAATTATGAATTAACACAATATTGCATGGTATCATGATACTTAAGCTGGTATATTATCTTAAGATATGTTTATGATTTCATGACAACCCTAGTGTCCAGTATAGGGGGCTAGGTAACCGTTAGGATTTTAGACAATATAGACTTTGGTCACTAAATGGAGATATTGTGCCTTTGTGTTTTTTCTTTTGACTTGCCTTGTTGACATTCAATATTGTTTTCACCTGTCTCTGATTTGCTAGGCTATTTATACCTTCCCTTTTCTTTGTTCGTTCTTTGGCCTTTGTGTTTTGTTACTAAGTGATGTATCTTTTGCTGTTTGCCTTTTTGACTTTTGGGATCTTTTATGATTTTTGCCTTTTTTGGAGGGGATTTTTTGTGATGGTCACCTTTTTGGAATCCTTTGTTATTTTTGGCCTCTTTGGATCTTTTGTGAATTTTGCCTTATTCCTTGTTTTGGATTTAGTATTAATCTGTTTTACAGTTGGATTGTTTCTGGATCTCCGTTTGCTCTTTTGGTGGAACTATCTGTTTTATTGGGACTATCCAAGTTTTTTTTTTTTTCTGTTTTATCGCCTTATCTCTGTCTCCTGGAGTTTTTCTGTAATTGAGTCCAGTCTAGCGTGTGGAGCGGTGTTTAAGTTGGAGCATCACCAGCATGACCTGCGTTCAAATCCCTTTTATAAGCAGAGGATTTTTTTTGTCACCATTCAAGGTGCACCTCTGACATGCACCCAAAAACTAATGAGTGTCAAAATACTGGAATGAAAATGGAAAGTTTTTTTTTTTAATTGAAAGTCTGCACTTTCAACTCTGATGCCATGATTCTCCCCTAGAAAAGAGAAGGATGCTTCTTACAGGTGATGGGGAAAAGGACTTAACCCTTGTGGATGAGTTTAGGTATATCGGTATCTTCACAAATGAAGTAAAAGCAAGTGCGAGTGTAAAATCTGGTTGGGGATAGAGAAGTTTGGGCTGACTCCACTGTGTCCCAGCAGGAAAAGAGGAAAATTTAATTAATGAATGAACGATGACTATATGAATCATCTATTGGACACTTTGTGAAAAAGTAATAGAGCCACAAAATACACCTGAATATCATATTTATTATATATTAACATTATATAAAGACATTTAGCTAAACAGTGTTCATTTCCCCTATGTATGGAGACTTTTGGGACACCCTGTATATTGACCATTATAAATTCAAGAATAAAAAATAATTTGTGGTCCTTTTTGAGTGTGTAGCTTTGGAAATAAATGATAGAGCATTATATGGAAACCAGAACTTTATCAAATTTATGGTGTAAAATTGAAAGTCACTATTTTTGAGTTTGCGCAGTAAGTGAAAATTAGAGCATGAGCAGTAGATAGGGTCAGTCAGACTGTGCATCCGCTTCTTGCCCACCCATACTAGCATGTTGAGGTATTACCTGAAGTGCAACTTAAGATGGCATGTTGAATGTGCATAAGAACTGCATTATTAATAAATACGTAAAATGCCAAATTGGAGTCATATAATTTGCGAAAGTACACTATATTGTTAAAAGTATGTGGATACCTGGCAATGCATGTGCTTTTGCTACAAGGTTGGAGGCACATAATTGTCTAGAATGTCTTTGTATGCTGTAGCACTACAATTTTCCTTCACCAGAACTAATCAGGGTCAACTGAACATCTAAAAATCACACAACACTATTCCTGAAAATAATTTGTGGAGATGTACACTGCTGTGAAAAAGTATCCTCATCCTGATTTCTTATGTTTTTGTGTATATCTCATTCTAAATTGTTTCAGGAATTTAAACAAAATCTAAGATAAAACAAAGGCAACCTGAGTAAGCACAAAATACAGTTTTGTTTTTTAATGATATTTACTGAAGCAAAAAAAGTTATCCAATACTAACTGGGCCTGTGTGAATTTTTTTGGCCCCTGTAGTTCCCAAAATCTATGAAACTGCATGCATAATGGGGTTCAGCTGGACTAGATGCAACCAGGCCTGATTACTGCAAACCCTGTTCAATCAAATCAACACTTAAATAGAACTTTTTCAACAGCATGAAGTTGGTTAAAAGGTCTTACCCAGTAACACAGCATGCTAAAGTTGAAAAAAAGTCCAGAAATTATGAGGAAGACGGTGATCGAAATAAATCACTCTGGGAAGGATTACAAAGCTATTTCAATGGCTCTGGGACTTCAGAGAACCACAGTGAGAGCCATTAACCGTGATATCCATCGGTTATCGGCAAAAATCCATGCCGATAGTTTTTCCGGGTTGCATCCGCTGCTGGAGCGGCTGTGAAGGGTCCGTTATCATTATACAGTGCAAGAGCCAACATATCTATGGCGAGAGCGGCCTCTAGATGCGAAAATCACTGAAAACACGTGCATTTGTTTTGACACGTGATACTGCATGGAGAGCGCATGCTGCCTGGAGAGAGCGCAGTGCATGGACAGCGCTGACATTTCAGATGCACATTTAAAACCCAGACAGCGAAAAGGTATGTATACAGTACACTCCAGTACATGTTTTCATGTGAACATAAAATAATTAATTTGTTGACTAGATGCTGCATTGGGGAAAGAACAGCAGTAGGTTTGCCGACAAGGCTGAGAGGACGCCAACATTAGCAGTACCTCAAGCGGTTAAATTAATGTGGCAAAAATACACGCAAGTCCGACCCAAATGTCATGATTGTTACCATAAATTTGCATTAGTTCATACCCAGCTGGTCACATTCGTTAGCCAGCGAAGTTGCAAATTTAAAGCCTGTGACTATAGAGAGTAAATTACATGCCACTCATGCAGCCAACAGAAACACAAATTAGAAATGCGTCTGATTTCAGTTCTTTTTATCGTCACACATATTTTGCTATTTTGATTAGGTAATAATCAAGTGTCCTAAAATAGAAGCAAATAAAGTGTGAGACTACACATATAATATACATTTATGTAATTATGTAACATTTATTTAATACTCTGGCCTTTGTGGAGACATTTAAAATGGCCACTTTAGGCATGACTTTGGATTTATGTGAAATGGTTAACGTTTTACAGTAAAATTCCAATTTACTGATACATTTTTAAATTAAGTTAATTTTCATTTTATCTGTTAGCTTTAATGCGCTATGAACTAACATGAATGATGTACAACTGTATTGCTCAAATATTAATACATGCTGTAAAAATGTACATAGCATAATGCACAGTTCATGTAAGCTAGCTAATACATTCTTGTTTACAAATGGGACTTGCAAAGTGTTACCTATTAAATTTACATACATGTTTCTAGGTTATAGCTAAAGAAGCAAATATTTGACCTTCAATATTTTAATGTTTACCTTATTTTCAGATGGCAATGGCTTTGAAGAAAGTACCAGTGTGGGAGTATTTTACTGAAGTATCACCAGAGAAAACACAGTGTAATATCTGTGACAAAATAATCAGCATGGGGGCATCAACATCTACAAGTAAAAATACTACAAACATGTGGTCTCATCTAAAGCACACCCATCCAGAAGTCAGTGAAGAAGCAAAGAAAAAAAGGGAGAAGAAAGTTCCTTCTCAGTCATCAGTGTCTCAACTTTTTGAAAGCAAGACAGGGTGGAAGGACAGATCCAAGGTCTCTCAAAATTGATGCAGCTATCATTGAAATGATTGCCATTGACAACCAATCATTTTCTGTGGTTTCAGATGTTGGATTTAAGAGACTCATGTCCCTTATGGAACCCAGGTACAGAATTAAAAATGAGAAGTTCTACAGAACAAAGATGCTAGATGAAACCTACTCCAGGGTTTTGACAAAAATCAAAAGTGAAGTGATGAAGGACAAGGCCCCATTTATGGCATTCACAACTGACTGTTGGTCTGGAGCTACAGAGTCCCTGATGAGCCTAATTGGGCATTTCATTTCTGAGGACTGGTCGAGAAGGCAAGTGGTCCTCAATGTCAAGCCTATGATTGGATCACGCTCAGCCAGTTATATTCAAGAAACCTTCCTTAACATGTTAGGAGACTGGTATACTGCAACAGAACGTGTTCTTGTCTTAAGAGATGGGGGAGCAAACATGGTAAAAGGAATGAGGCTGGCTGAACTTCCTGATTTAAGCTGCACTGCTCACACCCTTCAGCTCATTGTAAATGAGGGCCTATCTAGTCAGAGAGCTGTTCTGGACATTATTGCCATATTGAAAAGCTGCAACTCACTTTGGCCATTCTGTATTGGCAAAACAGAGGCTACGAGCCATACAGGAGGAGGTGGGTGTGCCAGTGCACAACATCATCCAGGCTGTCCCAACTCACTGGAACTCAACGCTTCACATGCTTCAACGAATGTATGAACAGAGACGGGCACTGAATGTGTACGCTGGTGAATACAGCCACATCAGCTGCTTATCTGCCACACATTGGGACATTGTCTGCAACCTGATTGACACACTGGTTCCCATCGAAGAAGTCACAATGGAGATGACCAACTCTGAGTCTTCAGCAGCATGCATTATCCCCAGTGTGTCTGTTCTGAAGCTGATGCTGCGGGAAGAGGGTCCACCCTCAGCAGGCATCAAAACTTTACGCAAGACCATGCTTGACAGTCTGACAAAGCGGTTCTCCAAGGCAGAGGAGACAAAAATTCTTGTCCTAGCAACACTCCTTGATCCCAGATACAAGGTCCATGCCTTTGCATCTGAAGAAACACTTGAGAAAGGAAAAAAATGGCTAAAAGAGGAAGCTGAAGAGCTTGCCATGCTCAGAGAAGATGATCCATGCCCTCTATTAGAAGGACCAGAGCAGGATGAGGGTTTGGATCCAGAGACAAAGAAGCAGAAAATCCATCCCACTTTAGTGGACACTCTGTATGCCAGGGTCCTTGGTGCCACAGCTGTGTCTCACAGGATGTACAGCTTTGAGACTGAGCTTGAGTGCTATTTGTCAGAGCCTGTCATTGAAAGAAGTGGCATGCCTCTGCAGTGGTGGCAGAAAAATGAAACAAGATTTAAAACACTTGCACATTTGGCAAAGAAATTCCTGTGCCCCCCACCATCCACTGTGCCTAGTGAAAGGGTGTTCGGTGAAGTGGACATGCTTTATGAAGCCAGGAGGAGCCGACTCACTGGACACCACGCACTCCAGCTCTGCTTTCTCCATTATAATTTGAGGCTTCTTAACTTTGAATATCAAAATAGAAATAGAACCAGAAATGGACCATGTTACACTTGAATCTCTTGCAGTTCTTTAACAGGACTAGTTAAGTTTCTCCTGCTTCACAAGTTCAGATTTGTTGTTATTTGGAGTGCCTTTTTTATTCATTTTGGATGTTACTTTTTGTTTCAGTTTGAATGCATGTCTTTAATTTACCTCAATATTTCTTAATATAATTAATATATTCATATTTATTTCATATAGCACATTGTCATGATTCAGTTCTGGGTTTTGTTTTGTTTTTGTAATAAAGTTCAGTACTATTTTATATGGAGTGTTATGTTTTTATTTTTTTATCCAGTATCCATTTGAAAAACTATTGGTTAATTATTCGGTTACCGGCAAGTACAGTCATACCTAACTATCGGTAAAATTCAATATCGGTCGATCTCTAATATATATATATATATATATATATATATATATATATATATATATATATATATATATATATTGCCACTGTTGCCACAGACTGTAGGACAAATGATGATCTTTTTGGGCATGATGGGGTTTAGTTCAGACTGGATAGAGGATTATACAATTAATCCTCCACTGAGGGCAATCATGATATATAGATATATATTTCTGAATAATTATTTCTTGCTCCTCAGCAGAAAAATATATGGATCTTGCTCTATCCATATCGAACACGATTGGTTGTTCGGTGACTCTTTTATGTGCACGTGCACATGGAGTAATCATAGCTTAAGGATCAAAGCCTGAGTTGACAGAGAAAGTTGATGAGCTGCGTCATGGTACCAATAAAGCCTGATTGCATCGGTTTGGTTTTGTCAACTCAAAACTAATCCTGTAACCCTGAGTTTGTTCAGCTACCTTCATGGTACAGGCCCCAGGATGCTTCAAGGCTTCAAACATTCACCATATGTGTTTAATCAGGATCTTAAGGCTGACCTTGTTGCAGTACGTCAATGACCTTCTAATTTGTTCCTCATCACTCAAACAATGCCATAAAGATTCTATCAAGGTATTAACTAAATTAGCTCAAGGAGGACACAAAGCCTCCAAAACAAAATTGCAGTATTGTCAACCACAGGTACCTGGAAGGTTAATTGCACATAAAACTAAGGCTATATCATCAGCACAACTAGAAGGCACTTTACTTTTGAAATGTACCACAATTTTTAATTATCATTTGATAATGCAATATAATAACTCACTGTTCTTCTGAGGTCCCAGTAACTGTTGCAGTAGACTTTGTCAAGAACCTGGTGGACTGTCTGTAACAGGACTTGTGGTATCGCACCTCCAGAGACACAAAGTCTTTGTCTTGAATATGCACAAGAATGCTAGTGTCTTCTCTCATCTCAGCAGCTTTCAGCAACTGGCCTGTAAATAAATATATAAATATAATGAAACAAATTTGTAAATAAAAACCATTATGTAAAAACTGTGTTAACAGTTAAGCAATATTGAGTGTTCTGGCTGTAGCTGTATGCAAAATGCAAATCTGTAAACATTAAATAAATTATGTAATTGTAATTTAAATTTAGCCATGGTGTCCAGCATATGGCATAAAACTTCAAAGTTCACACGTGTGTTTGTTTACCCACCTGCTGACAATGTTTCTGCCTGTGAAAGATGGTCCTTCTGGCGTTTGCCTGCCACAGTAATGTACTTGTCCTTTTTCTTACAAATGATGCACAAGGCAGGAAGCACAGGACCTGCACAAGCTACTGGCAGGCCCGTCCTGGACCTAAGTTTCTTTGTCGGACATTCAGTTATTGAGGTAGTACTACTCGATGACACAGACTGGTGTTTGTGAGCATCCTGAACTTCAGGACGCTGTGTGACGTTTCTCTGCCGCATCCAAGCGCTTTTTCTCAATGAAACGCCTGTAGCAAGTGGAGTGAAACCCAGCGTCTTCGAGAACATTTTCAAACTCGATTTCTAGACAATGTTTGTATGTTTCTGCTATTCTCTGATTCTCACCCTGCAAACCAAGCCACAGTTTGACGCTATTTCTGAATGTATCCCATCGTGTGCGTGTAAAATCCTTTGTTTCTTCTTTCTTTATGGACGTGAGATGCATATAGCATTGTGTATAATCCTTTTTATGGAGTTTTGAAGGCGGTCTGGCCGTAATTTCCTCTTCTTTGCTACTCGATATTGACAACAAGGGCGCAGACATCTTGGACTCATGTTTACATGTCGTGCCAAAAAGTGGCCACCTTATTGGTCGTGCTTCCCACACGTGACGCGAAGCCTAATCACTCATGATCAAAATATGATTACGCGAGTGAGGAACTATTGCCGACTTTAAACACTTATAAAAAAAAATAAACTGCAGGATTATACATGGAGAACTTTTATTTTCTCGCTCAAAACCAATAGATCTTTTTATTGGAATGAAAATAATTTAGTGCCCCATATATGGGAACGGGATTAAACGAAAAACGGCTTCACCATACGGCCTATCAGGGTAATAATGCTGCAGATATGGAGGCCAAGAAGGCCTCAGGTTGCCAGGTAGCAGTAATGGCTCCAGTGGTTCTTATTCAGTCTTAACCCACCTTGGATGATATTGCTCGTATACAGCATCAGGCAAATGATTATTAACATTCAGTTTGGCAACAGAGAGGTGTTACTAGAGATACACACGGCATATGGCGCTCACATGAAGGACATATGATTGCACCCACTGCACTTCTCACTGTACTCATTTCAGATGTGCATGGTTTTGACCAATGTGCAAGGGGGAAAATGATAAAAAGTAAAACAACAAGGATACTGATCCTAATGTGTATTTAGATACAATAGGACAACCAAGAGATAAATAAATACAAAGCCAGAGATGAATTAAAGGCAGGATCAGTCCATATTGATTTGGATATCGCCCAATAAAAACACAGAATGGATGAATTATATTTACTATGATCAGCAGAGGTTTATTAATTGATTAATTTATTAAAACACTGATGATGCTTTACCAGCATTAGGAGAAAAACTAGGTGCTACAAGCAAAATTACAAAATAGGCAGGCACTAATCTGGCTTTTAGCAGAAAAAGGGGGTGTCTGCATTCCATTTGGAGACCAGTGTTGTACATTAATTCCCAACAATACTGCACCTGAGGGAATATTTACTGAAGCTATGAGCAAACTCAAGAACTTAAGACACGAGGTCACTGAAAATGCAGAAAGGGATGTGTACACTTGGGACTGGTTTGAGTCTATGTTCAGACCTGCATAAGGACAATGAACTGGTAAAAGAACCTTTTGACCCCATGCCGGACTGGCCCCCTACGCCAGATTGGATCTCGCAACAACGACCTGATGAAACAGATTCCAGCTCCTCAAGTGAAGACGAAGAAGAAGTTTGATGAGCCATGCCCTGGGTGTAAGTGCTAGCCTAACCTCTCCCCAAGGGTGACCCCCTGCGATACGCAAAGTATCTGGGTTGAAGAAAAACCTCATTATACTGCTGGAACACCCACTGTCTGGAAGAAAGAGAGTCTATACTTTTTACTACTGATTGTACTTTCACTACTGACTGTAAGTTGATCATGTTGATTTGATTTTGCTTGATTGCTGCTTGATTATTATTGTAATCAAATTTGAGAAATTGATTCTGTGATTATGTTTTAATGATTGATGATTGATATACAACTGTAATAAGTGTACAAATCTGATATTGTTTGATCATAATTGTACTCTACATAACCATGACAACCACGGGGAAGTGCTGAACCAAATGCATGCTCATGCTTATGACCACAATGTTTGATTTTTGGGGACAGGGATTAGGGAGACAGAATCTTTTACTCCTTCCTAGTCAAGTGTGATGTTTAGTTTGGTACTCCACAAGAGAGTGGTTTTAGGATTTGGTCATTGGTAAATGGATGGAGTGGTCATGCATTGATCACTAGTATTGTAAATTGAAGGGACTGAATTGTGAAACTACTTTCCCGAGGTAGGTGGGACTTAGTAAGTCCCAAAGAGGGGAAATATATAGAATATTTTTCTCGATCAAAGTTTGATTTGAGTATGATTATTGTATAATTCATTAAGTTAAATCACAAATGTGAATTAATCAACAAGAAGTGTTTTGTATCATTCAGAGTCCTAAAAATAACTTTGAATGTGCTTTAGCCATGAATATGTTAGTGCTGACAATGAAGAAGGCTAAAATGATTAAGAATGTTAAATCAGTATCTCAAAATATTAGAATAAAGAATTTATAATACAGAAATGTCGACCTTCTGAAAAGTGTGTTAATTTATGCACTCAATACTTGGTCGGGGCTCGTTTTGCAAGATTTACTGCATCAGTGTGGTGTGGCATGGAGGCAATCAGCCTGTGGCACTGCTGAGGTGTTATGGAAGCCCAGGTTGCTTTGATAGCGGCCTTCAGCTCGTCTGTATTGTTGGGTCTGGTGTCTCTCATCTTCCTCTTGACAAAATTCAGGTCAGGTGAGTTGGCTGGCCAATCAAGCACAGTAATACCATGGTCAGCAAACCAGTTACTAGTAGTTTTGGCTCTGTGGGCAGGTGCCAAGTCCTGCTGGAAAAGGAAATCGGCATCTCCATAAAGCTTGTCAGAAGATGGAAGCATGAAGTGCTCTAAAATCTCCTGGTAGACGCTGCATTGACTCTCAACTTGAGAAAACACAGTGGACCGACACCAGCAGATGACATGGCACCCCAAATCATCACTGACTGTGGAAACTTCACACTGGACTTCAAGCAACTTGGATTCTGTGCCTCTCCACTCTTCCTCCAGACTCTGGGACCTTTATTTTCAAATGAAATGCAAAATTTACTTTCATCTGAAAAGAGGACTTTGGACCACTGAGCAATGGTGTTTTGAGTAAAAAGGTGTTTTGAGTTAATTAGGTCGACATTGCTGTATTATAAATTCTTTATTGTAATATTTTTGAGATACTGGATTTTGAGCTGTAAGCCATAATCATCAAGATTAAAACAAAAAAAGGCTTGAGATATTTCACTTTATGTGTAGTGAATCTACAGTATATGAAAGTTCCACTTTTTGAACTAAATTCCGGAAAAAATGAACTTTTCCATGATATTCTAATTTTTTGAGATGCACCTGTGTATGTGTATATATACAGTGGCTATAGAAAATCATCATACCCTGTCAAAATCCTTTCCTTTTGTCACATTACAACCTGGAAATTAAAATATATTAAATCAAAATTTTGCCAGCTGTATTTACACATTTATAACCCTCGACATCTAAGTGGAAATAACATTTAAAAAAATTCTAAACAATTATTAAAATTTAATTAGGGAAATACCTGGTTTGGATAAGTGATCAGCCCCTTAGAGTAACCATTATAAGGTGCTAACTGCCCCCTATCTGACATCAACTGCAGTGGTTTTGATTACTTCATAAGAAAACCAGCTGTTCCATGATGATTCCATTACTAGTAGTGCACAGCAATGCAAAGAATACACCATGGTTGGAAAGGTCCTTTCAAAAGGGCTCTGGGACAAAGTTGTGGAAAGGCACAAGTTAGGAGAAGGATGCAAAAATATTTTAAAGGCTTTAACTATCCCTCTGAGTACCGTTCAGAGCATTATTAAGAAGTGTAAAGTGTATGGCACCACCAACATCTTGCCTAGATTGGGTCGTCCCTCCAAACTGGATGAACGAGCCAGGAGGATATTGATCAGGGACGCTACCAAGAGGCCAATGGCAACTTTGAAGGACTTACAAGTCCTTATGGCAGAGATTGGTTGGTCTGTGCATGTGACAACAATCTCACAAGCTTTACACAAAGCTGGCCTGTATGGTAGGGTGGCAAGAAAGAAGCCTCTTCTGAAAAAGCTTTGCAAAAAAACACTTGGAAGATTCTAATGCCATGTGGCAAAAGGTTTTATGGTAAGATGAGACCAAGATTGAACTTTTTGGACTGAACTGCAAGCATTATGTTTGGCGAAAACCAAACACAGCACACCACCCAAAACACACCATACCTACTGTGAAGCATGGTGGTGGCAACATTATGTTGTGGGGGTGTTTCTGTTCAGCAGGGACTGGGCAGTTGGTCAGGATTGAAGGGAAAGTGGATGCTGCCAAGTACACCCAAATTCTTGAGGAAAACCTGCAGCCCTCTGCTAGACAGCTGAGGATGGGCAGGTGGTTCATCTTCCAGAACGACATCGACCCTAAACACACCACCAAAAAAACTATACAGTGGCTTAAGGATAGGAAGCTGAATGTCCTCGAGTTGCCAAGTCAGAGCCCTGACCTAAATACAACTGAAAATCTGTGGATGGACATCAGTCAATCGCCGCTCACCACGAAATGTGACTGAACTCGAACAATTCTGCAAGGAAGAATGGGCAAATATTCCCCACTCTAGGTGCGCAAAGCTAATAGAGACATATCCAAACAGACTGATGGCTGTAATAAAAGCAAAAGTTGGCTCTACGAAGTATTAAATCATGGGGCTGATCACTTTTCCAACTCTGTTACTCTAGTTTTCTTTTTTTTTTAATGTTTCTGAACTGCTGCCTTTTTATGTTACTTGAATGTGTTACGTAAACTGGAGGAAGGGGAGTCAGGATGCATGCGCAGGGGAAACGTCAGTTTATTAGGAATAGTTTATTCAAAAATAAAGGAACACACAAAAAACAACAAACCATAATCCATGCAGTAATCTAAAAGGAGGTAATCCATTACAAATGAAGTAATCCACATGTTGGAATGCAAAAAGGGAAAAACAAAACAAAAGGAACAAAACACGCGAGGCAAGGAGGTGGTATGGGAACCACGAACAACGAGCTAAGGATTACGAACAATGAGCGGATATCTATGGTATGGGACCCATGAACTACGAACAATTTACGTTTAACTCTATTCTATCTAATACTCCACAAGGAAGCGGAAACAGAGCGGGGTTTTTAAACACACACAAATAAGAGACACCTGAATCTCATAATGACAATGAATGAACAAGAACCAATAAGAATAAGGAGGCGGAGACATGACACAAACCAAAACATAAGCACATGGTAGAACACGGGAGGCGGAGACATGACGTGAACAAAAACAAACACACATGGCAAAGAAAACAAACGTGAGTTCATGAAAGATTTTTATGAATAGTGCTGGAATGCGCTCAGTGGAATGCGGAAATACACTGCTCCGCTAGCCTCCGCTAGCTTCGTAGCGAGAGAGAGGGAACCTAACAGAATATTGTAAGGCAGAATGTGTAAATAAAGCTGGGACAAAAAAATATATATATATTTTAATGGGTTTTGATTTCAGGCTGTAAGACAAAAAAAAGTGACTATTTTAAAGGGGTATGATGATTTTCTATAGGCACTGTATATATAGTAAAATATAAAAAAGTAGGTCAAACAACCTACTTTACAATTATTGGACCACTTCAGATGGACTGACCCAAACGTGTATCATTGAAGGCTGTCGATCACCTCAGCAAAAAGAGTGCACTGATTGCTGAACCCAAGGTCCTACCTAAGGTTATCTTGCCCAAATTCTTGACCTTGTAGATTTCTATAAAAGTTTCATCGTCATGGGTGCATCCACAGGGGGGTTGGGGGATTTTTGACACAGTTTGAACACTGGTTACCAACCCTTCTCTAGGCTGATTGTTGTGTCTAAGATGCCTCAATGTCTATCCTGCTTTGTTGAGGAAAATGGCTGCTTTGACCCTTGGAGAGTGCCTAATCCCTTAATCTATTTTATTCACAAGTCCACCATTCTTACTGATGCATTGATTACTTTTTTTATTAGCCAGGAGATTTTAGATTCAGTGACTTGCTGTCCCCCCCTCCTATTAGATGTTTTCAATGAATCACTTAACAGAGACTGTCTTCCACAAACCCAGGCAGCGATTTCCCTTATTTTGAAAAAGGACAAAGACCCCACCATGTGCAATTCTTATCGACCAGTTTATTCTGTAACAAGTATAAAATCATGGCAAAGGTGCTGGTGAGACATTTGGAATCTGTCCCTCCTCGATCATTTCAGAAAATCAAATGAGCTTTGTCAAAGGACATCATTTATTTTCTAATATTTGCAGACTCCTAAATATTTTTATTTTTACAGGTTTCTCTCAGATGCCCCGAGGTAGTGATTTCGTTGGAGGCAGAGTGTTTGTTTGCATAGAGTGGAATTATTTATTCATAGTTCTTGGTAAATTTGGATTGGGCTCTACTTTAAATCCTGGGTTAGACTACTTTACACATTTCTACAAGCTCGGGTCAGAACCAATTAAATCGATTCAGTTTACTTTCCTCTGCACTGGGGCACTCGTAAAGGATGCCCTTGACAAGGCTGTTCTTTGCCCTGCCGATAGAGCCCTTATAAATTCTGCTTAAATCCTCCCCACAATTTCGAGGTATTACTTGACATGGCATAGAAAATCAAGTTTCACTCTATGCCGATGACCTTTTACTGTATCTCGGTGACTTTCTCATCTCTATTTCAGCTGCACATACAATTCTGGAAAACTTCAAATCATTCCAAGGGTACAAGATACATTTTTCAAAAAGCGAATATTTTCCTCTCAATACAGCAGCTACACAGATGACACATTTCAGCATCCCCTTTTACCTCTTCCCCAACGGCTTTAAATATCTGGGGATTAATGTCTCCCTCACCACATCCTCCATTTATGACACCAATTTTGCTCCTCATCAAGAAATTGAATACAGATCTTGAATGATGGAGTTGTCTTCCTCTTTCATTGGCAGGCAGAGTTCAAAGCGTGAAAATGAATATTCTCTCTAGGTTTTTGTTTTTATTTCAATGCCTCCCACTGTTTTGCTGTAATCTTTCTTCCACTCCATTGATAAGTCAGTAACTTTGTCTGGAATGGTAAGGTGCCACACATAAAAAAAATCAATTCTGCAACGATCTAGGCTTGCAGGCGATTTGGCACTCCCCAACTATGCAGCCAATATGCATAAGAGTGTTTTTAGGATGAATTTTTCTGATACTAATTGGTGTACATTAGAGGCAGTCTCTTGTCTCTCATATTCACTGAAAGCATTGGTTATACACCTCTCTCACAGTGTCTCCTTCACAGTATTCAGCCAACCCTCTGGTCTTATTTACACTAAAAATCTGGGTTCAGTTTCACCGAATGTTTGGGTTACAAGCAGCTTCCATCTTAAGCCCCATAGGTAAGAACCACTCTGCTGGTTCAGCCTCTCAAGATGGACTGTAAACAGGAACACCCTGCAGTCTGGCTCCCATTATCACCCTGGTTTGACCCACTCAACAGTGTAAAATCATTCAGTGCTACCCAGTAGCATTGTGCATGTTTTTGTCTTTCATTTTTGTTTGTGCAAGTTTACTTTCACTTTTAATGATATGCGAAACAGCTGCTTTCAGCTCTGTTGGATGGCCAGACCACTTCGAGTTATGAAGCCAACTAAACTGTACAACTGGGCAGGAAAAGATAGTGTTCACTATTGTTTTTTCTAAGTATTACTGTGCACACTGCTGCAAATCTCCTTTCTTCTAGTCTATGAGACTGATTTAATGAGACTGATTAATTACATTTACCATTAAGCACCTATATTGCTGTTGTGTACCTTGCATTTCTAGTGCTTACTGAATAAACAGTACCATTTTCCATACAGGAGTAAGCAAGGAAGTGGTTCAGTACTCTGACGAGGGTGATCTATGTCACTCTGGGGGGAACTGTCTGGCCTAGTTGTTGTATCTACATATCAGTTTAATATATGCATAGGTTTAATAATTTAGAAATCTTACAGATTCATTTTTTGTACACTACTGTGTATTGTACCAACTTGCAATATGAAAGAGTTATAAAAAGTGACAGAGGCAAATCTGTCATTCAGTGCCAAATTATTTGGTAGCCTTTCTAGCCTTTTTGCCTGCTTAACTCTAAAGAGTTTGACTATCTAGAACCAGTCTGACCATCTAGGCTGTTGAATCTGTCCAGCTGGAACCAGCCTGACCAGCTAAGACCAACTTGAAAGTGACCAAACCCCTTTACAACCAGTCTGACCAGCTAGAAGCAGTCTGACCAGATAAAACCATGAACGTAACCTGAACGTAACAAAGACCTATCTAAAAGTCCAGCTTGAAAGTGACCATGATCACTCTAAAACCATTAAACCTGACTAGCTGAGACTGGTGACCAGCTAACTTTCCCAGGCTGTTTTTCTTTTCCCCAGCAGGGCCAGTTGGTGAGAGACACATTGTCTACTTAAAATATTTGTTTTAGCTGTGTCAAATTATAATCATCATCCACAGATAGCTTGGATTAGGGCCAGACTGTATGTCAAAAATATAGTTGTTTTAAACCAACCCAGACCACCCCATACACCCACAAAAATTCTGGGACAACTGACCACCTGCTGTAATGCACACTCACTGACCAATGTATTAGGAACCCCTGTACATCTGCTCATTCATGCAAATACAACCCCATTTCCATAAAAGTTGGGATTTTTTCTAAAATGCAAGTTTTAATTAACTGAAAAGTACAAAGAAAAGATATTCAATGTTTTCACTGACCAACTTAATTGTATTTTGTAAATATAAACAATTTTAGAATTTGATGCCTTCAACACACTTAAAAAAAAAGTTGGGACAGAGGCATGTTTACCGCTGTGTTACAACATCCTTCCTTTTAATTACACTTTTTAATCTGAGGATACTAAAGTTTTGCTAGTGGAATTTTTGCCCATTCTTGCTTGATACAAGACTTCAGCTGCTCAACAGTCCTTGGTCACCATTGTCTGATTCTCCTCTTCATGATGCGCCATAGGAGACAGATCTGGACTGCTGGCAGGCCAGTCAAGCACACGCACTCTGTGTCTATGAAGCCACGTTGTTGTTGTGGTGTTGTTCTGTTATGTGCAGAATGAGGCCTGGCATTGTCCTGCCGAAATAACCATGGACTTCCTGGGAAAAGACGTTGCCTTGATGGCAGCATATGTCTCTCTAAAATCCAAATATACACCCATGCCGTGGGCACTGATGCACCCCCATACCATCACAGATGCTGGCTTTTGCACCTTTTACTTATAATAGTCTGGTTGGTCTTTTTCATCTTTGACACAGATAACCCGTTGTCCATTTTTCCCAAAAACAAGCTGAAATGTGGACTCATCTGCCCATAGCACACGTTTCCACTGCCTTTCAGTGCATCTGAGATGAGCTTGGGCCCAGAGAACTTTGCAAAGTAAAGCCTTAACTTGCATCTGTGGATGCAGCATCGAATGGTGTTGACTGTCAAAGGTTTACCAAATTATTTCCGAGCCCATGTCAGGATATTCATTACAAACTCATGACAGTTTTTAAGACACTGACGTCTAAGGGATTGGAGATCACGTCATTAAGAAGTGGTTTTGGGCCTTGCCCTTGCCCTTGGCCTTGAATCTTTTAATTATATTGTGCACTGTAGAAGGTGAAATGTCCAAAATCCTACTGATTTTTTCTTTGGGGAATGTTGTTCTCAAAGTGTTGGAGAACATTTGTGGAAACACACGCTGACGCATCTGTTGGCAGATTAGCAAGCCTCGACCCATCCTTGCTCTTGAAGGACTAGGCGTTTTTTGGAGACTTATGTCATGGTCCTGGCCGGAGCTTCTGCAGGTTTTGCTTTTTTCCCCTGTTTTTCTCTTTCCCCATGTTTCCAGTGTTTTCTCTCCCTCTCGTTTCTGTCTGTGTGTGTGTGCATACATGTCCCTAGGCATGGCGACCTGTGACTGCATCATTGGACTCATCTGCATCTCATTAGCACCCTTATCAGCAGAGTATATAAACCTTGGTCTTCCAGCCACTCATCCTCCGTGCTCTGCTGAGGAAGTTGCTCTGCTCCCTAGCTCTACAGACGGTGTCGCTACACTCCCTAGCTCCCCAGAGGACATCGCTCCTCCTCATGCTCTGCAGCGGACGTCGCTCCGCTCCCTAGCTCCGCAGAGGACGTCTCTCCGCCTCCGTGCTCCGCTGAGGACGTCACTCCGCCTCCGTGCTCCACTAAGGAAGTTGCTCCACTCCCTAGCTCCACAGATGGTGTCGCTCCACTCCCTAGCTCCGCAGAGGACGTCGCTCGGCCTCCGTGTTCCGCTGAGGACGTCACTCTGCCTCTGTGCTCCACAGAGGACATCGCACCACCTCTGTGCTCTGCAGAAGACGTCGCTCTGCCCCCGTGCTCTTGTCTCTTGTCTCCCCTCACCATTTGCACATTTATATACCTTCCTGAATAACATTTGCTCGTACTCCTTGACTTCCTAGAAACCATATATGGTGCTGTTCCTGTCTTACATTGATAGGCTTCCTGTTTCATGTAAATATGTCCTTCCACCTAGCCAATCAATAGTTAACCCATTGTCTCTGTTGTGTGCCAAGCCTGATATATACTCTGCCTTTCTTTGAATAAAAGAGAGATCTTGCCATTTGAACTTTGTGTGTCTGTGTGTCATTTGGCAACTCTCCCAAGCATTTGGTGCAGGAAGTGTGTAGCAGGGCAAGGGCGCCATATTTTTGTGTACTTTCGCTTTCTCTCTTTTTAAGAATCACAACCCGAGGTTCATAAATCCTAATAGTACATTTACAAATCACTCCTCTTTGTTTTTATTAGCATTTTCCATACTGTCCCAACTTTGTCGGAATTGGGGTTGTATGATCAGGTGATAGTGATGGGTGTTTGCCTATTTGTTAATTCTGTATATGTTGCTGTCTATTGCTGCAAGTCTATACTTTTATTTATTAGGGCCTAAAGTAAAATAAAAAAGGGCCTAAAGGAACTCCAGAGTTCCAGCCTGAGACCAACAAGGTGGTCTCCCCTGCAGAGCTCCAGCTTGAGGTCAACATGGTGACCTCACCTCCAGAGCCCCAGCTTGAGACCAACGAAGTGATCTCTCCTTATGTGTCACGAGGGGGAGTCCAAAAAGACAGATGCAGGGGCAGAACTTCTTTATTCACACAGACACAGGGAAACAGGCTTAGGGAAACAAGATCAAGGAAACAAACACAAGGAAAATATATTAGGAACCAGCACATCCAGAAACTAAGTAAAACTAGAAAATAAACCCTAAGAAAAAAAGGTACTAAACAATCTAAACACAAAGCAATAAACACAAAAATAACAAACCTAGGAAACCAGAACATAATCTGACATGAATTAATGCTCCAGCAACTGAGGAAAAAACACAAGGAACTTAAATACAGCACTAATCAATCAGGAAAATGAAAAACACGAGTATGATTAAACCAGGAAGTTGGGGAAACAACAGAAGAAGTAGTTCTGCAAACGGGACAGGGGTGCCCTCTAGTGGTCAATGAAGGAATCACCCCTGGGGGCCATGACATTATGTGTTCCTGCCAGAGGCTTAAATGACACTGCCTCCCAAGCCATGTTCCTGCCAGAGGCCGACAAGGCAGAAATCAGGCCTGGTTGTGTCTAGTTCAACTGAACCCCATTATGAATGCAGTTTCATAGATTTGGGGACTTAGTAACTATGGGGCAAATACATTCTCACACAGGCCCAGTTGCTATTGGATAACTTTTTTGCTTCAATAAATAACAATCTTTTAAAAAAATGTATTTTGTGTTTACTCAGGTTGCCTTTGTTTTATCTTATGTTTTTGTGTATATCTCATCCTAAATTGTTTCAGAAATTAAAACAAAATCTAAGAAATCAGGCACTGGCAATTTCACAGCACTGTATATGGGGCAGCTCTATGGCAGCAAAAGAAGTGGATGATAGAATACAGTCATTTAATTATGGCTACATAGAGAGGAGAAATTGCTCCCTGACTGTAAAATTTGATGATGAGGGCAATGATGTGGGTATAAATGCAATTCAGTGCTGGTGTCTGCTTCACAATGTGCCATTTATATTTGCTGAAATAGTATGCCAAGGTGATAAATACTAGCAAATGCCACTACTCTTGCTTCAAACTGTCAACATCGTATTTTCACCCATATTAACTGAGGGAGTTACTGTATATTTAAAACATGTATTTGCAGAACATCATAAGCTTTTCAAGGACTTTCTCCCTGACAAAAATGAACTACCTAAGCACCATTTAATGATACATTACCCTAGGTGTATCAAGAATATTGGGCCTATTGTTCTTTTGTGTCAGGGATTATATAGAGGCAGTGGATGCAAGTGCAGATTTATTTGTAAAAAAGTGCAACACAACCAATCAAATCAGTGATACAAGAACCATAAATGTAAACACAGGATATGAAGACAAAACAGGCAGACTATGAGCAAGGCTGTGACACACATGACAACGCATACGCACAACAATGGCAAAAGCTTGACAATAACACATACAGAGACCAGTGCTGCGTCCGAATATCCCTACTACACAGTAGGCGAAAAGCAGTATGCCAAAGTTCAAGTTCAAGTTCAGTTTATTTGTATAGTGCTTTTAACAATGGACATTGTCCCAAAGCAGCTTTACAGAAATATATAAATTCAGGACATAGATTTTAAATGTATGAATTTATCCCCAATGAGCAGCCAGAGGTGACGGTGGTGAGGAAAAACTCCCTGAGATGATATGAGGAAGAAACCTTGAGAGGAACCAGACTCAAAAGGGAACCCATCCTCATCTGGGTAACACCGGATAGTGCAATTATAAATAAATAAATAAATCCCTTCTATAAATGTACCAGTACTACATGGTCAAATAGCAGTTGTGAGACCATGGAAATTCATTACAGTTTTTATATGCAGTCTGTTTTGTTGAACTTCTCCACTGTTCACTGATGGAGACTTGAGTGCCAAACTGTTTGTGGCAATTGTAGTCATAGCCATCATAGCATAACTGTTCATATGAATTAAGGTCCAAAGCATCTTTATGGTTTTTAAGTGGTACCATCCTCAGTAATCTCAATTATCTTTAGGCTGCACCATGTGGGGCCATCCTCAGCAGCAGCATGTGACTTACAATTGATGAGAACTGCAGCCAGAAGTATGGATCGGGCAGGTCCAGAGAGCAGAAGGGGTCGAGATCACTGGCATCTCAGGAATATCATGTGTAGCTCGACAGAAGGGGAGAGGGAGAGAGAGAGAGAGAGAGAGATAATTAGGTATGCTTATTGTCCCGTAATGGTTAAGGACAGTGCACTTTGCATGAGTGAAAGCAGGTACTCCGGCAAGACTAGCTATGACAGCATAACTACAAGGGAGAGCCAGAAGGTAACACAGACATGAGGGCCCCCTGGAACATGAGGCGGCCAGCCACCCCACCATCAACAAACCTGGGTGAACGCTTGAAAGTGGGGGGGCAACAGCATCCAAACATCCCAGTTCACCACAACACACTATGCGTGTGAGACCTCTAGATCTGCTCCTTTACCTAAGGAAAAAACTATTCACAAAAGGCTTGACTAAACAAATATAAGGAGTAGTATGTCCGAATTCTCAGTATTCATAAAACAGTAGGTGAGAAATACCCAGATGACCTACTGCTTCCACCGTGATTCTGCAGTATGGACCACTGGACACTGTGGATACTGCGTTATCCCATAATGCAACGGGACTGACGTGGAAGAGCTGTCAGAATACGCATATGCCCGGACTGTATTTATGCTTTGCACTTATACTGATCAGTACGTACTGTATCAACGGCCGAGCAGTAGGTACTGAATCGAATGCAGTAGGTACTGCCACAGTATGTGATTTCGGATGCAGCCCAGGACTTAAGTAGGGATGCTGGTTAGGGGATGTAATATGAGGCCAAGCACAATTTCTTCAAGACACAACAAAATAGTTTCAAGAACATCATACAGACTCTTGAAAAAGGGATCAGCATTATATGGCACATAGATGGGAAGTATTTAACCAGCATAAATTGCCAATAGAAAAAGGAAAAACTGTGTTGCTTACTGACATGGATGAAGGTGGTCAAATTGCATCTCAATTCAATCCCTCCAGGATTTTGCGATCGCAGAAATTAACACAAAATCAAGCATACTCTGCAATATTCAGAAGAGCTTGCAATTTTTCAAAACTACCACAGATTTTCTGCAGATTTGGGCCAAGAGGCGTTATCTGATGTCATTACCACGCACATTCAGTCAAAGTCCTCTTTGATTCACGTGCGTCGAACATGAGTACAGCTAAAAGTTCTCATTTACCAATAAACATCATTGCAAAACAACTGCGTGCAATTGCAATTTTGCCAATTCAGTTTTCATTGCAAATTTTGAAAAAAGCCACAGCAAAATCAAGCATTTTTTGGCCACAAAAATCACACACACAAAAAATCCTGTATGGACTGTCAACTGCATGTTTCTTCAAAGACTAATGTGCTCTCAGTGAAATGGGTGAAATATCATGGTACTGATATTACCTGACCTGGTAATTTGGTGGTAATTTTGGCAACACTGCACTTGATCTGCAGTGTTTTACCAAATCAAAACTATTGCTGTTAAAGATAAATGCATATTATTGGTTGCATCAACTCTTGTTGATGCCCTTTTTTTGTTTTCAAAGTTTACCAATGACAAAGAGGTTCTTTTAAGGTTTTCAATATCTGTGACCTAAATTATTATAAATCATTTGATTTGCAGATGTCTCAAACTTTTTTTTTGTTCATTATACCATACTGTAATTTGATTCATATCTTGGAATGAATTTTGCTTTTCATTCACTACATTTATGATGCAGTGCCTTTTAAGATGTATTGTATTTGCTATTGTCAGAATGCTGGAACTGTGCATGCTTATATACAGTAGTCTATTGGACTGTATTATGTGGGACATGTCTGTTAAAGTAGCCACATTTAAATTGCCCATTTGTTAATTTTTAAAAAAAAGTTTTTATGAGAAAATGTTTATTTGACTCACTGTACATTTTTTGCCAAATTTAACTAAACAGTATAGGCAGAATCATTTAATGGAATAAATTAACTGAACACTGGCAAAAGTATTTTTAAAGGACATTACTGGGAGTTGTCTTAAGCAATAAAATAACAATGTGATTAAATACCCCTGGTGTTCATGATGATCAACACTAATGAGTGTAACGTTTTCCACTGCAAGGGGTCCTTTTTTTTTTTTTTTTTGTTTTAACACTACACAGTGTCATTAACACTGATATTTTAACACTGTAGACAGGGTACTTTTACTCTGTAAAGTGGGACCACATATGCCCCCAAAGAGTGTTAAAATGAACTTCTTTTTAAACTTTTTTTTTTTTTTAAAACTTATTAATTTAGATGTTGATGCAACACTGCCGATTTTACTGTGTATAACAACATTATAATAACATGGCACAATTAAAGGACCTTGGTGAAAGAACAATTAACAGAACTGTTATTGCTTATTTGTCGTGTAATAAGGTTTGGAGGAGGCGTCTGGCACGCAGACCAGGCAAGCCTGAGTGGGACGTTAGAAATTCTACCCTGCTGTAACAGTGATGAAGCCCCTTCGAGATTAGACGTTTTCCAGAATTATAATTACACGGGTCCAGTTGCCTTTTCTTGATGCTGGTCTTCAACCTGTCAAACAACATTACTAATAGAAAACCTTCATAGATTTGAGATAGAGCACAACTGCGACGTTTTCTTGGTTCGAAGGTTCTGAAACGCAGAGAATCACGTGACACTTTCGTCAATCTCCAGTTATCCTTCGGGCGCGCGGTGCTTTCTGGAGCATTTCACGTTAGAGCACCGCTAACCTTTCTTTAACCAGCCGCCTGACTCTCACGCTAGCGTGGAGGTCGCACGCACCTTCGCGTCTGTTCAAACGGCGCTCACGGCTAGGATGCTAATACATTTGGGTTTCTCGTATTTCGCCGTGCTGTATCCCTGCGTGACGCCAGCAAACAGACTGCGGCTTATCGCTTCTTAATCGTGGTGATCTCTCGCTCGAAGAAGAAAATGTAAGGAACCCACCGAGCTCCGGTATTTCGTGCGCGAAAATGCAGAAGGCAATGCGACTCAATGATGGCCACATCACCTACCTGGGTCTTTTGGCAAAAAAGGACGGCACGAGGCGGGGCTGCCTAAGTAAGAAGAGCTCGGACAACACGAAATGGCACACCAAGTGGTTTGCGCTGCTGCAAAACATGCTGTTTTATTTCGAGAGTGAGTCGAGCTCGCGGCCTTCGGGATTGTACCTGTTGGAGGGCTGCGCGTGCGACCGGTCGCCATCGCCTAAGCCATCGCTCTCCGCCAAGGAGTGCTTAGAAAAACAGGTAGGACTGAAAAGAGGACAATTTTGCTCTGCTGCCTTTCCATCACTTCGCAGGAATAGTTCTAGTTTCATAGTGGATGAGGCAAAAAGCGCTAAAATGGCAATCTGATTTCTAAACGACCCCTTTTAGAAACGGGTTTTATCTGAGCAAGTGAACACAAACGAAATGATAAGAATGATCAACAGCTAGGACTGTATGCAGTTTATTCAAATGCCACGTCTGGTTTTGTGACATCTCCCTTAACATGGGGGTGGGAGGGGGGACTGTATTGCACTGTACTATATAATAGGTTGGTTACATAATATGTAGCATATACTGACTTAGATATGAATTATCCACGCCTAAAATGATCAAAAGCTCATTAAGATTAAAAACAAAAATGGAAAGTGCAATACTTTATTTTGTAAGAGTATATTGTGTGTGTGTGTGTGTGTGTATATATATATATATATATATATATATATATATATATATATATATATATATATATATGTATGTATGTGTGTGTGTGTGAGATTAATTAAGCGTTCAAGTGTAGGCTTGATGACCTTTTTTTTTCCCGAGAGAGAATGATGCTAAGGAAGGCACTTCATGAATCTCAGAGTCGCCATCATGCGGAAAAGTGGCGTTTGACGGGGTAATTTTATTCCGGCGCTGTTATTAATAGCAGCATTCCTTGGCAACTGTATCTTCTAAACGATATTGGGTTTTAAGACACACTCTCGGTCAGTATTCCCGCTTACTCGCTAACGTTTTGTTTACTTTCAGATAATTTATTCCTCAGATGAACATTCAGACATTTAATGATTTGGACAGGGTGTTCAGCTCAGTCAAGTTATCACTGCCATTTTGTCAGCCTCTGAAGTGTTCAGTTGTCAGACCTAATAAAACCCCTTTGAAAAATATTTTTATTTGATATTCAGTTAATTTATATATATATATATATATATATATATATATATATATATATACACACACTGAACAAAATTATAAACACAACACTTGTTTTTGCCCCCATTTTTCATGAGCTGAACTCAAAGATCTAAGGCTTTTTCTGTGTACACAAAAGGCCTATTTCTCTCAAATATTGTTCACAAATCTGTCTAAATCTGTGTTAGTCAGCACTTCTCCTTTGCCGAGATAATCCATCCACCTCACAGGTGTGGATCCCTAACAGTGGTGGCTCTATCATAGGGCCAGTCCGATCATTTTATATTAACCATTCAACAAATATTAAATACCTCCTGATTCATAACACCATACATTTTAAGTTCTATTGAAATGATAATTACCTCTTTTGAGTGACCAGCAATTTAAAAAATGTTATTTGACAGATTTAAGCCTATATACCATTGATTTGCCCACGTTTCAAAGCACACGCCTGCCTCACTTAGCTTCCATAGTCATTATTGCACCTAGTGGTCAGAATGGGAACTGCAATACACGCTAATAGACATCAATATGGGCAGATTTTTTCTGCCTTATGTTGTAAACCCTCACTTGTGTATTACGGGTTACTACCAAAACTCACTAGTGCTCTGTAGTGTAAGTCAAGTGTGATAGGCTCTCAACATAATATACTTTGCAGACATCACACCTTACCTGGAAGTTCTGGGAGTCTCCCACATGTTAATAGTGGCCCCCTAGACGCCCACAAATTACATACAATATCCCGGAAATAGATTTTTTTTGAGAGTGAGAGAGAGACCAGAGAATTTCTAATCGTGGACGGGCTCTGGAGAGATAGAGAGAGTGAGTGACAAGATATAGCGAGAGAATGACAGAGATTGTATCCTGATTGGTCTCTCTTTCTGCTAACTAGACCTATCAGTTTTCTCTGTGGGTGGGCTTTACAGTCGACCTCTCTCTCTCTTCAGTTCATTCATCAGTTCAGTGTACCACTGTAGTTCTGTAACACTGCCATGGCGCTGCAGGACACTACAGTGTCCAAAAAAAAAAAAAAAAAAAACAAAACTCACTTCACCCCAGACTACACTAAAATGTACTCCTGCTTAATAGGGGTCAAAAATAATGACAGGTTTTCAACAGTGACATTTTGATTGCCCATGGTGGGTTAAATGATTGTAAAAGACATGTTGAGTTGAGGTTAACAGGTGTCATTTGTTCATTAGCATAGCTAACATTATTTAAACTAGCTGGCACCAAACTCCCTGTAGACTTGCTTAAAGTTCTAATTGAATAAAAAAATGACTCCATGAGTTGAATTATATAATATAAAAATGTTACATAAATGTCTCCTTACATGTCAACAATTAAACACATTTTTTAATCTGTTTATGTGGAACTTCGCTGTAGGAATCCCTGTGTGTGTAAGTAGTTTCAGTACGTGATCAATTATATATAGGTCTATATTCGAGATAGGGTTGCGGGGGTGGTGGAGCTACCTCCCTGAAATGAGTTTTTGCAGGGTGGGATGTCTGAGTTTGAGGCATTATTGCCATTATTAATGTCGGCCTGCCTCATCAAATTCTCTAACCATGAGCCTCTGCTGCTAATGAGCAAGCCAGAGGCAACAGTAGCAAAGGAAAAATGGACATGAGGAAGACACCTTGAGAGAAGCCAGGAACCCATTTTCTTCTGGGTGTCATCGGATAGTGGGTAATTACTTATACACAACTTTATACTATAAAGTCAAACAGTACTGAGTGTGTTGAAAGAATTCTCAGTATGAGCATCAGAGTCATTTTTTATTTCAGTAGAGTTTTTAGCTTTAAGTCTACAGTATCCAAGTGAATAACTGAATAATGAATGATCCTTGAGCATACATTGTCTTCAGTAAGTGCAATCTAGGCTGTCCAAGTGAGACCATACACAGCAGTCTTTAGGGTATCTGTGTGGATCACCTTAATCTTTCGGTGAGATAGCTATGGATTACTATCCATAGCTATCTCACCGAAAGATTAAGGTGATCCATGAGAGGCCATCCTCAGCAGCAGTGAGTGACTCCCAGGTGAAGGAAGCTCAAAGCATTGCCTAGCATGTGTGTGATTATGCAGTTGATAATGATTGTAGCTCAGCTAAACTTAATGTAACTCAATATCAGAATCACTAACCAGAAAGAGTATGGTGTCATGCGGAAAGAGAATTGCCACAAATAAGAAAGGTGTCACAAATATCCAGTAAATAACCCACAGTTAACTAGTAAAATACAGAAAAGTCAGTTGTTTTTTAGGGGTGGTATTTAAGTGAACAAGATTTATTTAGGCTTTATATAATGTTTACTCTGCAGTGGACTGGCCTTCCATCCATGGTGTATTCTTGCCTCACACCCACTGGTCCAGGGATTGGTTCTGGATTCACCACAACCCTGGACCATAATCAAGTTTTTACTGAAGATGAATGAATGAATTAGAGCTGCAACAGTTGGTCAGCATAATCGATTATGTTGATTATGAAAAATGATCAAAGTTCATTGCATCATTTACTTAACCAACAACAGAAACATATTATAACGTAAGAATGCATATTCCTGGTAGAATGTGATACAAGAGAGAGGACGTTGGGGACATCAGAAGCAACGTTGGCAGCAGCAGTAGTAATGTGAAACTATTTCACCACACTGATATGAGGCCATTATTTACCGTTTATCTCTAAAATCATGGAAAAGGTTGTTGCCACTCAGCTGCAAGCATTTCTAGCTCACAATGATCAGTTTGACATATTTCAATCTCAGCACTGAAACTGCTCTAGTAAAAGTTGTTAATGATTACTCTCTGGTGACTCGGCCAATCTTTCCATTCTCTTATTACTCGACCTCAGCTCAGCCTTTGGCACAGTCTGCCACAAACTGTTACTCTCTCGCCTCTCTGAACTTGGCATCTCAGGAGCTACATTAGCCTGGTTCTCCTCCTATCTTAAGAATAGGGAGTACTACATCTCGATGCACAATAATAAATCCCCCACTGTCCCACTCAAACAGGGTGTTCCTCAGGGCTCAGTTCTCAGTCCATTATTATTTATTATTTACATTATGCCTCTTGGACAAATTATCCGTCAACACGGCCTTATCTATCTTGCCAGCCAGACTTTATTCACCAGACTGCCTCATTATCTTCATGTGTTAATGAATTGAAGGGCTGGTTAAATTCCAAGTTTCTCAGGTTGAACTTGAGTAAAACTGAGATAATAATTGCTGGCCCCTCAACTGTAACAAGAAATTTAACTGTACCTAGCTTTGACATTGATGATACTTAAATTTTTCCATGTGCCACAGTCAAAAACTTTGGTATCATTCTTGACCCTTCATTAACCCTAGATACATACGATACTGTGCAAAAGTTTTAGGCACATGCAAAGAAATGCTGTAGAGCAAAGATGCCTTTAAAATAATGAAATTAAATGTTTCTACATAAAAAAAATACCACAAAGAGCTGTAAACAGTAGTAAATAAAAACCGTCAATATTTGGTGTGACACAAAAAAAGAAAAAATAAATAAAAATAGTCTCTGGTCCAATTTGTGCAGTTTTATAAGGAAATTAGCTGGTAACTTTTATTGAGCATCTTGTAGAACCAGACACAGTTCTTCTGGAGACTGACTGTTGCACTTGCTTCTTACTTTTTGCAGCAAAACCCAGCAGCCTTCATTTTATTTTTTGCCTGAAAAGTGGTCTCTTACGTAATATGCTGCTTTCTTTAATGACATACATTTTTCTGTAACATTTAATTTTGAAAATAGGGTGCCTAAAACCTTTGCAAAGTACGGTATATTAGCTCAATACTCAGTGTGCTTTAAGTCTCATCTTGAATTTCTTCTCTTCTGGTAAGGTAGGATTGTAATTTTGTGTACTGTAACTTAAACCCTAGCTGAACTAGAGTCATAGCTGTTGTTGTTGTTGTTGTTAATATGAAATATTGAATGAAATATTCATTGATGGAGAATTTAAAGCACTCTTGTACGTCGCTCTGGATAAGGGCGTCTGTTAAATGCTATAAATGTAAATGTATATTAGCAAACTGTCTAAAGCAGCATTCTTCCAACTTCGCTGTATCGCCCAACTATGTCCCAGGTTAGTCTTTATTCCTTGCTTTTATTACATCTCGCATTGACTATTGTAACGCCCTTTTCTCTGGACTACCAGTACACTCTATCTCCCACTTACAATATATTCAAAATTCTGCTGCGAGAGTACTAACTTACACTAAATGATTTGCACATTTCACTCCCATCCTATATAACCTTCACTGGCTACCTGTCGCATCCGTATTATACATAAAATTAAATTTAAGCAAGAGAAGTCTCTCCATCGTCTTGCTCCTTCCTACATCTCTGAGTTACTCTCTACCTATATTTCCATTCGCTCACGCCGATCTTCTGGGTGCAAACTTCTTTGTTCCCAGATTTTGCCTTTCATCAATGGGCGGCAGGTCTTTTTCTGTTGTGGCACCTAAGCTATGGAACTCACTCCCCCTGTCAATTCAGACAACTACCTCGATCTTTGAATTCAAAACTCAGCTAAAAAACCCATTTGTTCACCCAATATTATCAGTCATAATGTGAATCTGCTTCATGTACTACTGATTGTGTTTGTCTGTTTATACTGCTTACACTTTCTGTCTACATGATGCTAAGTGTCCGTCCCTTGTTATGTATTTGATTGTTGTAAGATTTATTATAACTATGCAACTGCATTGTTCTTGTTCTGGACTGGGCAAATGTCCACTGTCCATATGACCCATTTGTTTGACTGTTTTCCTGTATTGTTATTGTCTTTTATTGCAAAGCGTCCTTGAGCTCAGGAAAGGCGCTATACAAATGAAACATATTAATATAATACAAATTTAATCACAATAAATGAGACATACAGAAAATTTAAGCTAAATGAACATTTCTTTTGCATAATATTTATGTAATATTCTCTGAAGAACGTCAAAAAATTAACTTAAGAACTTAGTACAAATAATAAGTTTTAGTGCAGCTTCTCCTTATGTCTTGCTGTCTGTGCCAGTCATCTAGCAGAATAAAAAAAGAAAATAAATGTTAGTTAAAAACACATGCCTTTAAGAATTAATGGTCTCCTCAATGCTGTGAAGTACAGGCAGATACTTATCCATTATGGACTGGCTCCAAATTTATTCTGCAGCATGACAGTGACCCCAAACATACAGCGAAAGTCATTAAGAACTATCTTCAGCGTAAAGAAGAACAAGGAGTCCTGGAAGTGATGGTATGGCCCCCACAGAGCCCTGATCTCAACATCATCGAGTCTGTCTGGGATTACATGAAGAGAGAGAAACAACTGAGGCTGCCTAACTCCACAGAAGAACCGTGGTTAGTTATCTGAGATGTTTGGGCCGACCTACCTGCCGATTCCTTCAAAAACAGTGTGCAAGTGTACCTAGAAGATTTGATGAATTGATGCTGTTTTGAAGGCAGAGGGTGCTCACACCACATATTGATTTGATGTAGATTTTTCTTCTGTTCACTCACTTTGCATTTTGTTAATTGATAAATATAAACTATTAACATGTCTATTTGTGAAGGCATTCTTACTTTACAGCATTTTTTCACACCTGCCTAAAACTTTTGCCAAGTTCTGTATGTTGTATCCAGTTTCCAGGTAAGCTGGATTTATGAGAGCCATATGTGATGGAAAGGCCAAAGTGTGGAGAAAGAAAGGATCTGCTCATGATCCAAAACATACAGTATCTCACAAAAGTGAGTACACCCCTCACATTTTTGTAAATATATCTTTTCATGGGACAACACTGAATGTGACTCTCACATACTGGTCACTGGAAGTTCAACATGGCACCTCATGGCAATGAACTTTCTGATGATCTGAAAAAAAGAATTGTTGCTCTACATAAAGATGGCCTAGACTATAAGAAGATTGCCAACACCCTGAAACTGAGCTGCAGCACGGTGGCCAAGACCATACAGCGGTTTAACAGGACAGGTTCCACTCAGAACAGGCCTTGCCATGGTCGACCAAAGAAGTTGAGTGCACGTGCTCAGCATCATATTCAGAGGTTGGCTTTGCAGAATAGACATATGAGTGCTGCCAGCATTGCTGCAGAGGTTGAAGGGGTGGGGGCTCAGCCTGTCAGTGCTCAGACCATACGCCGCACACTGCGTCAAATTGGTCTGCATGGCTGTTGTCCCAGAAGGAAGCCTCTTCTAAAGAGAAGAAAGCCCACAAACAGTTTGCTGAAGACAAGCAGACTAAGGACATGGATTACTGGAACCATGTCCTGTGGTCTGATGAGACCAAGATAAACTTATTTGGTTCAGATGGTGTCAAGCGTGTGTGGCGGCAACCAGGTGAGGAGTACAAAGACAAGTGTGTCTTGCCTACAGTCAAGCATGGTGGTGAGAGTGTCATGGTCTGGGGCTGCATGAGTGCTGCCGGCACTGGGGAGCTAATGCCAACATGTACTGTGACATACTGAAGCAGAGCATAATCCCCTCCCTTCGGAAACTGGGCTGCAGGGCAGTATTCCAACATGATAACGACCCCAAACACACCTCCAAGACGACCACTGCGTTGCTAAAGAAGCTGAGGGTAAAGGTGATGGTCTGGCCAAGCATGTCTCCAGACCTAAACCCTATTGAGCATCTGTGGGGCATCCTCAGACGGAAGGTGGAGGAGAGCAAGGTCTCTAACATCCACCAGCTCTGTGATGTCGTCATGGAGGAGTGGAAGAGGACTCCAGTGGCAACCTGTGAAGCTCTGGTGAACTCCATGCCCAACAGGGTTAAGGCAGTGCTGGAAAATAATGGTGGCCACACAAAATATTGACACTTTGGGCCCAATTTGGACATTTTCACTTAGGGGTGTACTCACTTTTGTTGCCAGCGGTTTAGACATTAATGGCTGTGTGTTGAGTTATTCTGAGGGGACAGCAACGTTACACTGTTATACAAGCTGTACACTCACTACTTTACATTGTAGCAAAGTGTCATTTTGTCAGTGTTGTCCCATGAAAAGATATAATAAAAATATTTACAAAAACGTGAGGGGTGTACTCACTTTTGTGAGATACTGTACATATGCTAGAGTTCTATTTGTATATGTACATGAGCAATTTTAAAAAATACCTCAGTATTTATATACATGTGCAATATCTGTAGAATGACATTTAACTGTTGAGTAGGTGTTTCTGTGAGACTCAGTCAGTGGAGTAGGAGGTACTGGGTATTGTTGCATTGTGGAGTCTGATGGCCTGAAAGAGCCCCCCAGATATTTTGAGGCACGTGGCTGAATGATTTGATTCTGTGGCTGAATGTGCTCCTGAGCCTCCTCAGCTCAGCGTAGAGTGGATGAGAAGGATTGTCCATGATGGCTTTCAGCTTCCCTCTCATCCTTTTCTCAGTCACTTCCTCCACCCTGTTCAGTTCTATCCTTACCATAGAGCTTTTTTATTGCTTACAACAGTTCTGTAAACAAGAAATTAAGTAACTGACATTTCAGACACTATGTCCAAATATTTTGTTTAATTTTGCTCAGTCAATGAAAATAATTCTCAAAGAAGCCACAGCTGGATAGATCATTACATATTGCCATACAATGCACAAACTGATTGCTTGTAGGAAGTGTTGTAACAGTTTCAATGTAATGATCTATTGCTCGGAGTGATAAACACTGAAAATTACAGTACTAGTGCTGTTATAACAATTATCAGCGTGTTTGGAATACCACTTGTCCAGTGAAATTAGTGGACTGGAACAAACTATTATATTATTAAGTATATCCTCATAAAAATTTAATAATCTTACTTCCCTTTCCAATAGAGATGCACTGATTGCAATTTTTTTGGCCGATTCCGATTTTTTTGTAAGTGTGACCTGCCGATACCGATTTTTGCTGATTCCGATTTTCTTTCTAAGAACTATAATTGACAGCATATACAAACAAAAATCTACTTTTCTTCAATGCAAAATTTTATTTTCATAATAAAATTATTAATTTTAAAACATTAATTAATTAATTATTAATTATCAAACATTACAATTTCCCCCAAACTGCACTAAGTTACAGGATCTTCTCTCACTTAAACAACTCTCAAAATAAAGTGCTCTGTAAGAGGTAGAAATAACAATTAACTGAAAATGACTTGCTTTATATAACAAAACAGATATCATTTTCCACTGTGTTTATAAATTGAACTTTTTCTCCTTTTTACTCGTCTCACAAAAGTCCAAAGATTACAAGCCTATGAACAAAACTGAAGTGTACAATACTCTTCCAAATATGAATAGGTGCAGTGGCTAATAATTAAATAACAAGTGTAACAAGTAGAATTAGTTACTGCTCCTTTAAGGCGGAACGCTCTCTCTTACTCCCTCACTGATGAGTGGGCAGTCGGTAGACGGAGCGCGAGCTATGATCATCGCATGTATGCATGTAAAGCCTGGTTATATTTCTGTTGCTCTTTGCCCCGTTTTATTTATGTTCAGTAACGCAGTTGTTAGTGGAGTGTTTTGCAAACTGCCCCATGTGTGCGGGGGATCGACAACGCTGATAATAAACCACTGTGAAATATCAGATATGTGAGTTTTGCTTACACCTGGCTACAACCATTAAGGATATCCGGCCTCTCTGTGTAAAGCGTTACACAAGGCACCTTTTCTTTGTTGCCAACATACTGTATGTATACTTGAGCATTAATGGCAAATTTTTCTTCACAAACAGAAGCATCTCTGCCTCGTCACCTGATAATCGGTTTCTCCTTTCATCTATCACATGTCCAGCCAAGCTAAACAAGCGATCACTTTCAACACTTGTACATGGAGCAGAGAGGTAGGCTCGGGCAAGTGGAGCAAGCGCAGGGAAACGATCTTTGTTGATCCTCCAGTAGGTCAATGGGTTTTCGCGTTTTTGCCTATGACATGTTTACATGCGGCTGTGACGATGGCTGTGATGTTATTGCCTGTGCCACTGGCAACAACACGGACCGGCTCAGAATCGGAAAGATGTGAGACTGACCAGCCGGTCACCGGTCCGGGCCAGTCGATTGGTGCATCTCTACTTTCCAAGGTAACTCCACGTTGTGTCATGCTTGATGCTTTGGGAACACCCCTTGCGATTTCTCCCTTGGGACTGGTAAATCAGCCCACCGCCTCCACCTCCTCAGAGGTGGAAGCACAACATGTAGCTCTCTTGTTCTCTGAATCATGTTCTCTGAATCATCATGTTCTCTGAATCCTACAGAGAGCTGCTAGAGGTTGTGACCAGGGCTGTGGAGGAGTTGAAAATAGAATGGCCAGCTGAGGACGAGGTGCCTTGTGGTAGACTGGACGAGCACTTCCTCACCAGTAGTTAAAAATCCTCCCTCCCACAAAAAGCTCCCCTTTTTCCCCGAGCTCCACACCAAGGTGTCGAGATCGTCACAATTAAAAGATCATCATCACAATTAAAAGAACCAAATACTTAAACTACTTCAGTCTGTGTGCATTGAATTTATTTAATACACGAGTTTCACAATTTGAGTTGAATTACTGAAATAAATGAACTTTTCCACGATATTCTAATTTATTGAGATGCACCTGTACTTCTAAGCAGAATTTAAGTTATATAGTTACTGTTTAGGTGGTCACATGTTCATTAAGGGGCAAAAGGGAAGGTAGCTGGCTTATATTGTGTTATTTAAACCATGCTCTCTTATGTGCAGCTTCTGGATGTTTTATCCAGTTTGGACACTTATCTAAAAGTCGCTTTTTCCCACATTGGGACTCATGTTGGGGTGATTATGAGTCCATAATATTTCTGAGGGAATATTTTTGTCATATTTCGGGGGAAAGTCCCTACCACGGGAAGCCGAATTTTAGGTCGCCTGAGGGGTCCTAAAAGTAAAGGGCGGGATTGATCTTGAGGGGTCATAAAGCCCAAGGCTTCTGGGTGGGCCTTTTGGAGCTGAGCTTAGATTGCATTACCTGAAACCGGGCTCATCATACATGCGGTTTCAGTATGTTACACACATGCTATTGTATTGTACATTCATTTCGAGTGCTGATTTGTCACGATAAGATCTAAACGTCGTACACTTCCACATACACCTTCCCGCCTTTCAGTCGAGTCTGTTAGGGCTGGTATGAATGCAGGGTATTTCTGAGGAAATATTCCTTCTCATATCTAAAGGAGGAATATTGTTGAAGACAGACATCCTACCAAGGTAGGGGCTGAGGCCTGGGGAATGGAGTGGTTGAGGCCATGTCTCTAGTTATGAAAACAGATAGCTCTGTTTTCAGAACAGGGGGTTCGTCAAAACCAGTAGAGTCTGCTGCTGGTAGCTCTGTTTTGACCGACTCTGAGTCATCATAGCCCTGTCGAGGCAGTGTAGGCTACAGTGGGGGTAAAAAAGTATTTGATCCCCTGCTGATTTTGTACGTTTGCCCACTGACAAAGAAATGATCAGTCTATAATTTTAATGGTAGGTGTATTTTAACAGTGAGAGACAGAATAACAACAAACAAATCCAGAAAAATGCATTTTAAAAAAGTTATAAATTGATTTGCATTTTAATGAGGGAAATAAGTATTTGAACCCTTCGACTTAGTACTTGGTGGCAAAACCCTTGTTGGCAATCACAGAGGTCAGACCTTTCTTGTAGTTGGCCACCAGGTTTGCACACATCTCAGGAGGGATTTTGTCCCACTCCTCTTTGCAGATCCTCTCCAAGTCATTAAGGTCATTTTCAATGCCCTGGCTGAGGGAAGGAGGTTCTCACCCAAGATTTGACGGTACATGGCCCCGTCCATCGTCCCTTTGATGCGGTGCAGTTGTCCTGTCCCCTTAGCAGAAAAACACCCTCAAAGCATAATGTTCCCACCTCCATTTTTGACGGTGGTGATGGTGTTATGACTTGGGGTCATAGGCAGCATTCCTCCTCCTCCAAACACGGCGAGTTGAGTTGATGCCGAAGAGATCTGACCACAACACTTTCACCCAGTTCTCCCCTGAGTCATTCAGGCAAACTTCAGACGGGCCTGTACATGTGTTTTCTTGAGCAGGGGGACCTTGCTGGTGCTGCAGGATTTCAGTCCTTCACGGCGTAGTGTGTTACCAATTGTTTTCTTGGTGACTATGGTTCCAGCTGCCTTGAGATCATTAACAGGATCCTCCTGTGTAGTTCTGGGCTGATTCCTCACCGTTCTCATAATCATTGAAACTCCATGAGGTGAGATCTTGCATGGAGCCCCAGGCCGAGGGAGACTGACAGTTTCTTCCATTTGCGAATAATCGCTCCAACTGTTGTCACCTTCTCACCAAGCTGCTTGGCGATGGTCTTGTAGCCCATTCCAGCCTTGTGTAGGTCTACAATTTTGTCCCTGACATCCTTGGACAGCTCTTTGGTCTTGGCCATGGTGGAGAGTTTGGAATCTGATTGATTGATTGCTTCTGTGGACAGGTGTCTTTTATACAGGTAACGAGCTGAGATTAGAAGCACTCCCTTTAAGAGAGTGCTCCTAATCTCAGCTCATTACCTGTGTAAAAGACACCTGGGAGCCAGAAATCTTGCTGATTGATAGGGGATCAAATACTTATTTCCCTCATTAAAATGCAAATGAATTTATAACTTTTTTGAAATGTGTTTTTCTGGATTTTTTTGTTGTTATTCTGTCTCTCACTGTTAAAATACACCTACCATTAAAATTATAGACTGATCATTTCTTTATCAGTGGGCAAACATACAAAATCAGCAGGGGATCAAATACCTTTTCCCCACGCTGTATAAGTCTGGCCCCTGAGGCGGTACCAACTCCTAGGTGTCTCTCAACCGAGGTTGGGAGAACGTTTTCAATACTAGAGCTTTATCCACAAGGAAGTGTCTATTTATCCACTATTATGTGTCTATTCTTTGGGGGTTAAATATTGCCAGTAGAACCAGTAACTGAGGTGCTGGGAATCTACAGGGACGCATTCAAGCAGACTTAGGTGGTTACACTCGAGGGTGTGGCTTCCTCTAAGGCATTATCTAAATGAGCGATATAAGTCTATAAGACGAGACATTCTATGTTTGTTCAAGAAGTGTTTTGGTGCGTATATACTTCACAGACATTTGAAGTATGTCAGTATGGCATAATGGGTACTCTTGTTCCCAAAGCGTCAAGCATGACGCAACATGGAGTTCCCTTGGAAAGTGAACGTCTGGGTTATGTAAATATGTTTTCTATGTTATATTGTGAATAACATATGGGTTTATGAGATTTGCAAATCATTGCATTCTGTTTTTATTTACATTTTACACAGTGTCCCAACTTTTGGAATTGTTGTTGAATGCTTAATTGGGTTAAGGCTTGGTGGTGACTTGGTCAGTCTAAAACCTTCTACTTTTTTCCCCTTATGAAGTCGTTGTTGATGTTGTGTTGGCAGTGTGTTTTGTGTGGTCATTGTCTTGTTGAATGATGAAGTTACTCCCAATTAGTTTGGATGCATTACTCTGTAAATTGGCAGATTAAATGTTTCTGTAGACTTCTGAATTCATTCTGCTCTACCATCATAAGTTACACAATCAATAATTTTTTTTTATTAGTGTGTCAGTTCCAGAAGCAGCCATGCAAGCCCAAGGCATGGCACTTCACCGTGACTGACTTATGAGCTTGTACGTTTCATTCAACCCCATTTCTTTGTCAGTGGGCAAACGTACAAAATCAGCAGGGGATCAAATACTTTTTTCCCCCCACTGTAAATCAGGGTTTCCGTTAGCTGGTACCAGCATTTGAACAGTAAAACTCTACGTGACCAGCAAATTCACATCCTGCCAGATACAGAAAAATATTTACTTAAAGGACATACAAATTTAAAAATTCAAAAAAAAAAAATATAAATAATTTAATATTATAATAAATAATTTATACTTAATAAAATACTTAATAAAATTAAGTATAAATCCTTTATACACCTCATTTGCTTCAATAATGTATGTCTCTTTAAATGAATATAGATGATATATTGAAGAAAAAAGTCATTTTTTAAAAATGTCACTGAAACCCTATCTATAGCTCAGGAGGCTCTCCCTCCATGCAGTTTGGAATACTACCAATTTTGTTTGATGCCATTTACATTCAAATTTTTGACAGGTCTTTCAGTATACCAGGGTGCTAGTTTTTTCTTTCTAATTGTTTTTCTTTTATATGGAGCTACATTATCTAGAGTGTAGTGGAACATTGACTGACTGCCTGATTTTAGTTGCCTGATCGAGTTCTGTGGGGTAAGACTGTGATCCAGTCAAAGTTGATGACTCTGGGAGATTATTGATAAAACTATGTGCATTAGCTGATGTGAATATACATTTGATGTGTTAGCTTGGCAAAGTGCATATATAATGACTAGGACACATTTAAAATGAGATGAGGTAATAAGCTAGCTATGATGATGATGATGATAGCTTCAGACTGGAAGTGTGACTAAATTTTCTATATTTAATCTGAATGTTAGTATTAAATCAAGAGTGTGTCCATCATTATGAGTGGGTCCTATTACGCACGGATTAATCCCAACAGAATCTAGAATGGACACAAATGCTGTTCTCAGCGGGATTGTCAAAATGATTATTAAAGTTTCCAACAATTACTACATTATCAACTTTTTTAGTTTACTTGATGATGTAACTCTCCTATAGCACAGATTTTCAGTGTTTTCTCACATCAGTAGTAATTAACATATGACTGGAATTATACTCATTTGTCCAGTAAACTGCATCATTCCCAGACTACATGACTGGCACCAAAAATGCCTAGTGAAAACTCTGATGTAAATACCATGAAATGAAAGCTGAAATTCTGATCCATCGTCTCATATTCATCTTTTGATCTCAAACCAAACTGTTTTCAATTTTTAGCAAAAGTACTTTCAGCGAGGACTGTATATTGTCTCAGTAGAAAAAATTTAATTTGTAGGGGACATTGGTTTGTAATCCCCAAAAATATAATACAGGGCAATCCCAAAAAATCTGAAAATAATTTGCATCCATAACACCACAAAAAAACGAGAAACATTTTTCCAGCAAAATTCCCTCCAGCTCAAAGAACTTACTCTCCCATGTTTCCCCCAAAAGTGATATATTGCCCTTTTTCTCCCATTTTCCTTAACGAACAAGGTGTTTTCTGGAGAAGAGGAGCTCTTTATATTTTGACTTCGTTCCAGATTATAAGGGTCCATATGCATGAGGTTTATTAATGAACAAAGCAGGGTCAAAAGAGTCCAGGTTGTAAGCAAGAACACTTAAAAAGGCAGACAAAAATGTGATCCAAAATGCAGTCAACAGACAAGGCAGAGTCCACAAATTGTCTTTTCACAAATCTTTAGTCAAGTGAATCCAAGGATTTTGCTTGTCTAAAAGCTGATTCTCGGTTTCTTCCCCTGCCAGATAAAGCAAGAAATCTTCTAGTCTCATTCTTGAAATTGATATGATATTTCAACTGGCAGGGTTTGGAACAAGTATAATAATCAAGACAACACATTCATTTTGATTGTTTCAACATTTCAGGAAAAAGGCATGAATACAGTTCCACCTTTCTATACTAGCTTTAATTCTTGAAGGTACGGGGTCATAGTTTACTTTTACCAAATCTGGTAGTAGTTTAGGTAAAGTAACATCAAGGTATTTCACTGTGTTTGCCTCCCAGCTGAGATTGTATGGAACTTTTAGGAACAGTGCAGTTAATTGCAATGACCTGGGTTTTCTGTATTACGCAGGATTTTCACACAAGTCCTAAAAGTAGATAAAGAGAACCAAATTTAACAAATGAGACAAACAATATTATACTTGTTCATTTATTTATTGAGGAAAATTATCCAATATTACATATCTGTGAGTGGCAAAAGTATGTGAACCTCTAGGATTAGCAGCTTATTTTGAAGGTGAAATTAGTCAGGTGATTTCAAGCAATGGGATGACAATCAGGTGTGAGTGTGCACCCTGTTTTATTTAAAGAACATGGATCTATCAAAGTCTGATCTTCACAACACGTGGTTGTGGAAGTGTATCATGGCACGAACAAAGGAGATTTCTGAGAACCTCAAAAAAATAGTTGTTGATACTCATCAGGCTAGAAAAGGTTACAAAACCAAAAGAGTTTGGACTCCACCAATCCACAGTCAGACAGACAGTGTACAAATGGAAGAAATTCAAGACCATTGTTACCCTCTCCTGGAGTGATCATTGTTGATTGACAAGACATGTAATAGTCCATGAGGTCACAAAGGAGCCAGGGTAACTTTGGCTAATGTTAATGTTCATGAGTCCCACCTAGGGCTGGGCGGTATGACGGTATATACCGTTACCGTGGAATAAAATGTCTACCGTTACAGATTTTTCTATTCCGTGTATACCGCGAAATGTAAATAAGTGGGCGTGGTTAACTTTGTGCGTAGCGCTCATGCACGTGAGAACGATCAAGAAGCTGTATATAAGAGTAGTTGTGAGAGGAAAAACATGGAGAAAGATAAGCCCTAGAGATGCACCGATCGACCGGCCAGGGACCGGAATTGGCCGATTTTCCGCATGATCGGCCCGGACCGGTGACCGGCCGGTCAGTCTCACGTCTTTCCGATTCCGAGCCGGTCCGTGTTGTTGCCAGTGGCACAGGCGATAACGTCACAGCCACGCTCACAGTCGCATGTAAACATGTCGTAGGCAAAAACGCGAAAACCCATTGACCTACTGGAGGATCAACAAATATTGTTTCCCTGTGCTTGCTCCACTTGCCCGAGCCTATACCTCTCTGCTCCATGTACAAGTGTTGAAAGTGATGGCTTGTTTAGCTTGGCTGGACATGTGATAGATGAAAGGAGAAACCGATTATCAGGTGACGAGGCAGAGATTCTTCTGTTTGTGAAGAAAAACTTGCCATTAATGCTCAAGTATACATACAGTATGTTGGCAACAAAGAAAAGGTGCCTTGTGTAACGCTTTACACAGAGAGGCCGGATATCCTGAATGGTTGTAGCCAGGTGTAAGCAAAACTCACGTATCTGATATTTCACAGTGGTTTATTATCAGCGTTGTCGATCCCCCGCACACATGGGGCAGTTTGCAAAACACTCCACTAACAACTGTGTTACTGAACATAAATAAAACAGGGCAAAGAGCAACAGAAATATAACCAGGCTTTACATGCATACATGTGATGATCATAGCTCGCACTCCGTCTACAGACTGCCCACTCATCAGTGAGGGAGCGCGTTCCGCCTTAAAGGAGCAGTAACTCATTCTACTTGTTACACTTGTTATTTAATTATTAGCCACTGCACCTATTCATATTTGGAAGAGTATTGTACACTTCAGTTTTGTTCATAGGCTTGTAATCTTTGGACTTTTGTGAGACGAGTAAAAAAGAGAAAAAGTTCAATTTATAAACATAGTGGAAAATGATATCTGTTTTGTTATATAAAGCAACTCATTTTCAGTTAATTGTTATTTCTACCTCTTTCCAGTCACAGATCACTTTATTTTGAGAGTTGTTTAAGTGAGATCCTGTAACTTAGTGCAGTTAGGGGGAAATTGTAATGTTTATTAATTCTTTTATTATGAAAAAAAATTGCATTGAAGAAAAATAGATTTTTGTTTGTATATGTTGTCAATTATAGTTCTTAGAAAGAAAATCGGAATCGACAAAAACCGGTATCGGCAGGTCACACTTACAAAAAAATCGGAAATTGGAATCGGCCAAAAAAATTGCAGTCGGTGCATCTCTAATAAGCACGCTGGTGAAGAAGTCCCACAAACCAATCCTGAGCAGGAGGAGGAACTTGTTATGAAAAGAGGCGCGACATTGGTGGTATGGACGTGGTTCGGGTTTACAAAATCTGACAAAGAGCAGAAAAATGTTATTTGCAAACTGTCGTGCGAATGTTCCCGCTAGCAGCGGTAGCACAAGTAACCCGTTTTATCGTCTTAAAATGAAGCATGTCAAAGCATACAATTGATTTACAGTTGATTTACCAGAATGACTGTTTTTTTTACGTGATATATATTGTTACCATGAAATAACATGACTCATTCCGTGAAAGAGATTTTTGGTCATACCGCCCACCCCTAGTCCCACCATTAGGAGAACACTAAACAACAATGGTGTGCATGGCAGGGTTGCAAGGAGAAAGCCACTGCTCTCCAAAAAGAACATTGCTGCCCGTTTGCAGTTTGCTAAAGATCATGTGGACAAGCCAGAAGGCTATTGGGAAAATATTTTGTGAATAGATGAGACCAAAATAGAATTTTTGATTTAAATGAGAATGGTTATGTTGTGAGTAAGAAAAACACTGCATTCCAGCATAAGAACCTTATCCTATCTGTGAAATACAGATGTGGCCTTAAAAAATGTGCGTTTTTTTTCATGCAGGATCAGGAAGCCTATCACGCAGAATGCTGCAGGACTAGTCAGACCAGTTTCTTAGAATTAAATACATTTGTTACACTTTCCAGAATATCCACCAGGTGGTGCATTGACTCAAGTGCTCCCACATTTGGACCTCAGTACCAACTGAAACTTAGTAAGGTGTTCTCCCTCTCTTACGTGGCTGTAATTAATGATCATAAATATCATCATCCGTTTTTATTGGAAGCCTAAAATGTCGTTATTTATTTCTTCTAATTCCATGTTGTTGTTTTTTGTTGTTTTCTACAAATATTTTCTGCATTATTCAAAAGAAAAAGGTTTATTTAAGATGCACCAGCAAACAAATCTAAATCAGTAGGCAAGGTCATAATCCAAAAACAGGCAATAGTTCAGGCGATGTGCAAACCATACAAACATGGCAAAACCAGAAAGCAAAAACCAGGGAGAGAGCAAGATCTGAAAACAGATAAACATTGTAGCTCAAACAGCTTGGTAAGTCGGGTATAAACACACTGAGCGTTATTTCGCAATGAGCGAGTTAAACTGAAGTCCTTATATACTGTGAAGTGTGATTGTTCTCAGGTGTCTGATTAAAAGTCAGGTGAGTGTGCACGTGACAAAGTCTGTTGTTGGGAGGTGTATTCCATGGCGGCCATACCTGTAGGCCGCGGTGTGTTCTGGGAAATCGAGCTCTCCAAGACTTTTGGAGTTGACCTGACAAAATGATTGCATCATGTATCTTTCATCATACAATCATGGAAAAACAGAAAATAATCCCACACGCACCTGGCGGGTTCGGATGATCGTTCATCACAAGACAGAGATACTGGTGAGGATGATCCTTTAAAACTCTAATCATAGGTACATACTTTTTCAATTGAACTTTTACACAGCAAGACAGACTGTAGATGTATGGAGTTTAATGTAAATATTTGGTGACTTTCTTTAGTGTAATACACTACAAACTATTGAACTTATTTGGTGTTTGCTTGTTAATTGCTCTTCACCACACTCTGTTAGAGTCTGGACTAATTGTATCCAGTGCCTCTCAAAGGCGAGTTGTTACAAGGTCATTGACAATTCTGTTACAGTCTGGGCTGCAGACACTGACACAGATATTTTTGCCTATTCTCTCTCTAATGGTGGAATCATGAATGCTGAACTTATCTGAAACAAGCAAGGCTCGCAGTTCCTTAAATGTTCATATAGGTTATTTTGTGATTTTCTGGATGAGTCATCGATGTGCTCTTGGAGGAATTTTGGTAGCTTGGCTACTTCTGGGAAGCTTAAAAAATTTTCTCCATTTGGCGATATTGGCTCTCACTAGCTATGTTTCCATACACATGCCCTCCACTAATATTGGCACCCTTGGTAAATATGAGCAAAGAAGGCTGTGAAAAATTGTCTTTATTGTTTAACCTTTTGATCTTTTTGTTAAAAAAATCACAAAAATATTCTGCTTTCGTGGACATCAAACAATTTCCAACACAACACAGGTTTATCAAAAAAAAAAAAAAAAAAAAAAAAAAGAATCTTTGTTAAATATAGGTGTGCAACAGTTATTGGTACCCTTTTATTTAATACTTTGTGCTACCTCCCTTTGCCAAGATAACAGCTCTGAGTCTTCTCCTATAATGCCTGATGAGGTTGGAGAATACATGGCAAGGGATCTGAGACCATTCCTCCATACAGAATCGCTCCAGATCCTTAAAATTTTGAAGTCCACGCTGGTGGACTCTCTTCAATACACCCCACAGGATTTCTATGGGTTTCAAGTCAGGGGACTGGGATGGCCATGCCAGGACCTTGATTTTGTGGTCAGTAACCATTTTTGTGTTGATTTTGATGTATGTTTTGTAGAGGTCGACCGATATTGAATTTTACCGATACCGATAGCTAGCTATGACCGTACTTGCCGATAACCGATTAATTAACCGATAGTTTTTAAAATGGATACTGGATAAAAAAAATAAAAACATAACACTCCATATAAAATAGTACTGAACTTTATTACAAAAAAAAAACAAAAAAACAAAAAAAACCCAGAACTGAATTATGAAAATGTGCTATATGAAATAAATATGAATATATTAATTATATTAAGAAATATTGAGGTAAATTAAAGACATGCATTCAAACTGAAACAAAAAGTAACATCCAAAATGAATAACATGTACTGGAGTGTACTGTATACATACGTTTTCACTGTCTGTGTTTTAAATGTGCATCTGAAATGTCAGCGCTGTCCGTGCACTGCGCTCTCTCCAGGCAGCATGCGCTCTCCATGCAGTATCACTTGTCAAAACAAATGCACGTGTTTTCAGTAATTTTCGCCTCTAGAGGCCGCTCTCGCCATAGATATGTTGGCTCTTGGTATAATGATAACGGACCCTTCACAGCCGCTCCAGCAGCGGATGCAACCCGGAAAAACTATCGGCATGGATTTTTGCCGATAACCGATAGTTCCGGAAATCAACTATTGGTGCCGATTAATCGGCAAAACCGATACATCGGTCGACCTCTAATGTTTTGGATCATTGTCCTGCTGGAAGATCCAACCACAGCCCATTTTAAGTTTTCTGGCAGAGGCAGTCAGGTTTTCATTTAATATCTGTTGATATTTGATAGAGTCCACAATGCCATGTATCCTAACAAAATGTCCAGGTCATCTTCTAGCAGTAAAACAGCCCCAAAACATTAAAGAGGGCATGAGGTACTTTTCCATATGGCTACCTCTCTGTGTGTCACAAAAACCACCTTTGGTGTTTATTGCCAAAAAGCTCTTTTGGTTTCATCTGACCATAGAACCTGATCCCATTTGAAGTTCCAGTAGTGTTTGGCAAACTGAAGATACTTGAGTTTGTTTTTGGATGAGAGTAGAGGCTTTTTTCTTGAAACCCTTCCAAACAGCTTGTGTTGATGTAGATGTTGCTATGTGATGTCTGTGATGTTATGTTAATCCTAGCCTACAGACCGCTTGTCAGATGCTCCAAACCAATTTTGAAGCAGGTGAAAACCTGGCCAGCAGGAGCCATCTCTGCTCTTCAAGACTGTTTTGAGCAAACTGACTGGCACATGTTCAGGGAAGCTGCAACCGACAGCGACTCCACCAACTTGGAGGAATACACGGCATCAGTGACCAGCTACATCAGCAAGTGCATTGATGACGTCACTGTCTCCAAGACCATCACTACACACTCCAACCAGAAGCCTTGGATGACTGCGGAGGTGTGTGCACTGCTGAGGACCCGAGACTCTGCCTTCAGGGCAGGCCCTAAGAACAGCGAGGGCCAAACTGTCCCGGGCCATCAGAGAGGCAAAGTGCGCACATGCCCAGAAAAGCCACAGTCACTTCACGGATATCGGCGACACACGGCACATGTGGCAGGGCATCCAGGCCATCAGCAACTACAGGACAACATCACCCACCTGTGACAGTGATACCTCCCTTACAGATGTGCTGAACAACTTCTATGCTCGGTTTCAGGCGCAGAATTGGCATGGTGGCAAGGAAGACCACCCCTCCTCCCAACGACCAGGTGCTCTGTCTAACCACGGCTGATGTGAGGCAGAATCAACCCACAGAAAGCTGCTTGACTAGACAAAATTCTTGGCAGATTGCTCAGAGGTTGTGCAGACCAGCTGGTGGATGTTCTCCGCAGTGCCTTCGATCCAACGTGCTTCAAGGCCACCACCATTGTCCCCGTGCCGATGAAGTCTACAGTGTCCTGCCTCAATGACTACTGTCCCATTGCACTAACACCCATCGTCATGAAGTGCTTCGAGAGGCTCATCATGAGGCACATCAAGACCCTGCTGCGCTCCTTACTGGACCCCCTGCAATTCGCATATCGCCCCAACCGCTCAACAGATGACGCCATTACCACCACCCTACATCTGGCCCTCACCCACCTGGACAAAAAGGACACCTACGTTCGAATGCTGTTCATAGACTGCTGGGATGGAACACCTCCCTCTGCAACTGGATCCTAGACTTCCTGACTGGGAGACCTCAGTCAGTCCAGATCAGGAACAGCACCACCACACTGAGCACGGGGGCCCCCCAGGGCTGTGTGCTCAGTCCATAACCAAGAAAGCCACCCACACACACACACTCTGAACTGAACACCATCCCACTCCCATTGCAATATTTGCACATTTCTGTGTTGACTATTGTATTTTTTTGCTGCTAATGTATGTATGTCATATTTCATTTCTTGTCATTATTATACACTTTACCTGGCTGCTACTGCAGTAACTGCTATGTCCATATATGGTATAAGCTAGTCTGCCATATCAAACCATCCTCTTCTCAGTGCATTGAGACAATATAGACACACATCCAATTCCAGGTTGATTCATAACATTTCCAGTTGACTGGAACTTCTTAATTATTACCCTGATGGTGGAAATGGGCATTTTCAATGCTTTTGCCGCACATCACAGCTATATTCCTTGGTGTTACCCATTGTTATGAATGACTAAGGGAATTTGGCCTATGTGTTCTCTCATATTTAT